>VBSM01003219.1:274172-286221 GCA_008086735.1 Cheirogaleus medius | reverse complement strand
TGGCTATATGAGGATGGTTTTATATCTGGGTTCTCAGTTGTGTTCCATTGGTCTGTGTGTCTGTTCTTGTGCCAATCACATGCTGTTTTAGTTACTATAGCCTTGTAGTATAACTTGAAGACTGGTAAATTAATGCCTCCCAATTTGTTCTTTTTGCTTAAGATTGCTTTTGCTATATGGAGCTTCTTCTCTGGTTCCAAGTAAGACATAGAATTATTTTTTCTAGATCTGCAAAAAATGATGTTGGTATTTTAATAGGGATTTCATTAGATCTGTAGTTCACTTTGGGTAGTATAGACATTTTAACAATGTTTATTCTGCTGACCTATGAGTACGGTATGGTTCTCCACCTGATTATATCCTCTACTGTTTCATTCCTCAATGTTTCATAGTTTTCTCTGTAGAGGTCTTTCACTTCCTAGTTAAATAAATTTCTCAGTATTTTATTTTGTTTGTTGCTATTGTGAGGGATATTGAGTCTTTCATTTGGTTCTCTGTTTGAGTGTTGGTGTGTAGAAATCCAAATGATTTGTGTACATTGATTTTGTAGCCTGAGACTTTGTTAAATTTATCTATTAATTCCAGGAGTCTCATGGTGGAATCCTTGGGTTTTCTTAGCTATAAGATCATATCATCAGCAAAGAGTGATAGTTTGACCTCCTCTTTTCCCATGTGGATACCTTCGATTTCTTTCTCTTATCTGATTGCTCTGGCTAGGACTTCCAGCACTACATTGAATAGAAGTGGTGACAATGGGCATCCTTGTCTTGTTCCAGTTCTAAGTGGGAATGCTTTTGACTTTTCCCCATTCAGTATGATATTGGCTGTGGGTTTGTCATATATGGATTTTATAATGTTGAGGTATGTTTCATCTATGCCTATTTTCTTAAGAGTTTTTATCATAAAAGTGTGCTGAATTTTGTTAAATGTTTTTTCTGCATCTATTGAGATGATCATATAATCTTTGTTTTTGCTTCTGTTTATGTGTTGAATCTCATTTATGAATTAAGTATGTTGAACCATCCTTGCATCCCTGGATGAAGCTCACTTGGTCATGGTGGATTTTTTTTTTATTTACTGCTAAATTCAGTTTGCAAGAGTTTTATTGAGTTTTTTTTCTCTATAATCATAAGGGGTATTGGTCTATAGTTTTCTGTTTAGTTGTTGCTGTGTCTTTTCCTGGCTTTGGAATAGAAGCTTTTTAAAAGAAGATAGATTAATGGCCAAGAAACATATGAAAAAATGCTCAACAACACTAATCATCACGGAAATGCAAATCAAAACCACAGTGAGATAACACCTAACCCCAGTGTAAATGGCTTTTACAAAAACTCTCAGAACAATAGATGCTGGTGTGGATGTGGAGAAAGTGGTATACTTATACACTGTTAGTGGGACTGAAAACTAGTACAATCTCTATGGAAAATACTATGGAGAGTCCTCAAGAACTAGAAGTAGACTTACAATTTGATCCAGCAATCCCAGTACAGGGTAATATTTACACAAAGGAAAAAAAGTCATTTATCAAAAAGACATTTGCTCTAGAATGTTTATTGCAGCACAATTCACAATTGCAAAGATGTGGAATCAACCCAAGTACCCATGAATTCATGAGCGTATTAATAAAATGTGGTATATGTACACCATGGAGTACTACTCTGCCATAAAAAATGAATTAATACCTTTTGAAACAATCTGTATGGTACTGGAGACCATCCTTTTAAGTGAAATACATCAAGAATGGAAAAACAAACACCACATGTACTCACTATTAAACTAGAACTAGCCAATCAGCACTCGTGTGCACAGATGGAAGTAAAACTCAATGCAAATTATGCAAGTGGGAGGAAAAAGGTGGGGGTGGGTAAAATCATGTGTAATGGATATAATGTACACTACCTGGGTGATGAGCACGCTTATAACTTTGACTCAAGCAGTACAAAAGCAATCCATGTAACCAAAAGATTTGTACCTCCACAATATTCTGAAATTAAAAAAAAAAAAAAGAAAGTTGGAGGCATCACTTTACCTTATTTCAAAATGTATTACTTAGCAATCAAAAAAGCATTGTCTTGGCATAAAAACAGACACATAGAGTTATGGAACAGAATAGAAAGCACAGAAATAAGGCCAGATATTTATGGTCAATTTATTTTCAACAAGAGTACCATCACCACGGAATGGAGAAAGGACAGTTTCTTCAATAGATGGTGTTGGGAAAACTGACTATCCACATGCATAGAAATAAAATTACACTCTTATCTCACACCATGTATGCAAATTAGCTCAAAATGGATTAAAGACTTAAATATAAGACTTGAAATCATAAAATTCCTAGAAGAAAACTTAGGGGAAAATGTCATGACATTGGTCTAGGAAATGATTTTTTTGGATATGAATCATAGGCAACAAAAGCAAAAGTAAATAAATGGATTTATTAATATGTCAAACTAAAAAGCTTCAACAAATAATATAGCATAGCAAAGAAAATAATCATCAGAGGAAAGACAACTTATAGAATGGGAGAAAAATATTTGAAAACCTTAACAGAAAGACAAATGCCATGTTATTTCACTTAGGTGTAGAATGTGAAAAAGTTGAACTCACAGAAGCATTGAGTAGAACAGTGGGTACCAGTAGCAGAGGGGAGAATGTTGGAAGGATGTTGGTCAAAGGATACAAAATTTCAGTTGGACAGGAGAAGTTCCAGAGATTTATTGTACAACATGGTGACTATAGTTAATAACAATGTATTGTATTCTCAAAAATCACTGAGAGAAGTAGATTTTTAAGTGTTCTCATAAAAAAAGATAAGTGAGGCAAAGCATATATTAATTACCTTGATATAGCCATTCCACAATGGATATAATACATGTTTCAAAATATCATATTGTACATGATAATTATGTACAATTTTTGTCATTAAAAATAAATTTAAAAAATCAATTTGCATAGAAGACTAGATATTTAACAAGTTAGTAGACTCTAAGTTTAGTATTGAATTTCTTTAAATATTATCTTCTCTTTATGTTAATATGTATCATGGGTAAGTGATTTTTAGTAACATGCAAGCTTAATTTATAATAGTTATAAAGCAATAATAAAAATTATGAGTTATATATAGAAAAGATATAATTCATGTATTTATTTCACTTACACTGTCCTGAGGAATGAGTAACTAAACCACTGAGTTTTTGTGCCCTTACCAGGTATTGCTATGCATTTTATGTCACTGAACAGAATTGCAGTAACTAAAAAGCAGTTAAGGAATCAATGAGAGTTATGCTTTGTACGGTTAACCATATATTATTAACAGACCCTTCAATATTATTAATTTTCCTTCCTTAAATAAATGATGAACCTTTTGTATTATCCTGGATGGAGCTGGAGCCCATTCTTTTAAGTGAAGTATCACTAGATAAACAAGCACCACCTATACTCACCATTAAATTGGTACTAATTGATCAACTTATGTGCACATATGGAAGTAATATGCATCAGGTGTCAGGCAGGTGGGAGGAGGGAGGAGAGGATGGGTAAATTCACACCTAACGGGTGCAGTGTGTGATGTTTGGGGTCAGGTACACTTATAGCTTTGACTTGGGTGGTGCAAAGGCAATACATGTAACGAAAGCATTTGTACTCCCTTAATATTCTGAAATTAAAAAACAAACAGTAAAAATTTAAAAAATAAGTAGAAATAAATTTATTTTGATTTGGTAATAAGAAAATTACTTTTTAAACCAAGTTAGAAGAAATACTTAGTACTGTATATGCAAATTGAAACATAGTCAAATAAAAGATACCATGTTGTACTTATGAAACCCTAAAAAAAGCCAGAAATCCCATTCACAAATTCATAAAATCAAGAATGAGAAGTTAAGACAAACTCAAATCAGCAATATTCTTTTTTATTTAATCCCCTTGAAAATCTTATGTACACCATTAAGTAGTCACATTCACAAACTTAATTTTTATAAATTCAGCAGCAGTCTTTGCAATATGAAGAGACAAGGGACTCCAACAGAAATGCAACTGTAATCATCAGTGAGTGAGGTGGATTTCTGCTACATTCAGTCATCCAGGTCTTCATTAAGGTGTCTTAAAGGCTGAACTAAAGCCATAAATAGAAAAAATGTTATTTTCCTCTTCACATGCATATGCATAGAAGAATGCATTAGATAATATCATACACAGACACAGACTCACTTATATTATAAAGCATACTACTTTCCTGAGCAGAAAACCTAAATGCAATATTTTTCAAATTTGGTGTGCCTAAAAATTACTTTTATTCCATGGAACTACAGTGAGATCAAGAAATGCCACTTTTTTTTTTAGCATTACCCCCATGACTCTGAATCAGTTATTCAGCAGTGATTACTCTTTAAGGAAAAAGTAGTTTAATCATTATTTATAACACCAGAAAATATTCATATGCTTGAGATTATAAAACAAAAATTATTCATAGTCCTCCTCAGTTTACTACACTGCTAGAATTTTTAATGTTTTTTAATATATACATGTATAATTTTATAGATAAAGACATTATATTTAATTATAGTCAATAACATGATCACACAAGTAGAATCATATTATTATATTTTTGTGGATGATTTTCCCTCTTTTAGTTGGCTAAATCATAGTTTTTCCAACCATTACCCCATCATTTGGCATTCACTTTGTTTCCAGTTTTTTGCCACTATTAACAACACTATTAAAAAGTATACTTGTATATTTGTTTTTATATACTAGTGACTTTATTTGTATGGAAGAAATTCTCAGGGGTGGAATTGTTGGGTCAAAGGACCTGTGAAACATTTTATTATTATTATTTTCATAGAAGTTGCCAGATTGCTTTCTCCACAGGTTACCATACCTCACAATTCCAAGAGCAATGTTTAAAATTATCTTTTCCTCTGTAATCTCCTCAGCAATATTGATGTTACTTTAAATTTTTGTTAGTCTGATTTATATAAAGTGATATCTCATTGGTAATTATTTTTTGTATCTTCCAAACACACTGGTGAATTTGAGCATTTTTAAAATGTCTAGACTTTTGAAGGAGGATCTGAAAGATGGTGGACTAGAAGCAGCCCATGAGCGCTGCTCTTAAGGAGAGGCTCAAAAGTTATAGGTGGATGCCTACCTAAGGATAGCTCTTCTCAGAAAGAACATTGTAAAATTCCAGAGAAGTGACATGGAAAATTCAAAATGGTGGAGAAGGAGGCAGGGTGATTCATTTGACAAGATCAAAAGATCTGTGGGGAGGCATCCACATGTGGGGAAGATTAAGGGGTTAGAGCTCTGGGGTGCCATGGTCACCCTGCAGGTACTGTAGCCCGAGTTGTAAAGGGGCTCCTTCTAATACTGCAGAACTCTGGACTGATCAGGGAGCTGCTTAGATTCTGTGTAGAGATATTGCACCAGAAAGCAGGCACAGTAAGAATCTGGTGCCTGCCAATCCCAGGTTTCTGCAGCTGATGCCATCCTCAGCTCTCAGGTGCAAGGCACCAGATCTGCTTGGGACTTGGCTTTGCAGCAGTAACCTTTGCATTACCCCTGCCAGACTGGGGAGGGAGTGGGCAGAGCAGACACCCTCGCATGCCATGCCCTATGACTGGGAGCCAAGCACTCCTCCCCTGCAGTGTGGGATCTGAGCAGAGGAAGTGCCTCAGGTGCCACAGGCATCACCTGGGAAGCTTTGGGCAACTGTCTTAGTGGGACCTGGGGGAAAGAATTTCACAGTCACTGGGCCGCTGGAACTGACCCTTGTCTATACAACTTAGCACCTGTGGTCCTCCAGCTGGCAGAACATCCCAAAGTCTGCATGACCCTGCCTCTGTGGTCTCCAGTTCTGGCTCTGAGTCTCTCCCTATGCTAGAGCCCAAGGCTTTGCCCTTGCAGCTGCAGTTTCTGCCAGGCCCAAGACACCACACCCAGGATTCCAGCATTGTGCTTGAGCCCCAAGACCCCACCCTTGAGTCTCCACCACTGCTGCGGGGATGGTAGAACTGCCCTAAGATGCAATGCTCTTCCATGAACTCCCCCAGCTGCCATTATACCTGGACCTGGTTCAAACAAATGTCCACAGCATGGTCATCCATGACCACTGCCTAGATAGCCTCACTCAGCTGCCACTGTCACCTCTGTGGGGAGACCCTAGGCAGAGCAATCTGCTATAGTGCTAGATTCTGTAGAGAAGTTCTCACCATGCCACCGACTTGAACTTCCTACAATGATCTGGAGAACAACCCTCCACTACAAACAAAAATCATCCAGCACAGACTTGAACTGTGGCCATCACAGGGAGTGAGACTAAACAGAATAGCTGCACTATAGGCATTTAATGTGCCCACCCTCCCCTGCTGGGTCAATATTCCAGAGTAGTAAAAAGTGCTTTCTAGGGACCTCCCCTTATTCTAGCTAAGCAGGAGAGTTCCCAGCAAAGGAGACCAGGTACAAACCTACTAGCTCCAAGCTGAGAGAATAGGATTCAGATGGTAAGAAAGAAAGAAACAAACAAAAAACCCCAAAGCCTGGCAGCATGAAAAAACAAAACAGGTCTACATCCCCAAGGGATCACAATGGAGCTACAGTAGCGTACTCCAAACAAAAGGAAATTGTTGAAATGACAGAAATGGAATTCAGAATATGGATGGCAATTAAGATAAACGGAATTCAAAACCACAATGAGATATTTCCTAACCCCAGTGAGATTGGCCTGTATCAAAAAATCCCAAAACAACAAATGCTGGTGAGGATGTGGAGAGACAGGAACACTCTTACATTCCTGGTGGGACTGCAAATTAGTGGAACCTTTGTGGAAAAGAATTTGGAGATACTTCAAAGAGCTAAATATAGAAATACCATTCAATCCAGCAATAGCATTATTAGGCATCTACCCAAAAGAGCACAAGACATTCTATTATAAAGACATCTGCACCTGTGTAAAATCACCCAAAAAACTAAAGGTCACAGCTTGTATAAAACAATAGCACAAGAAAGCAATAAGGTACTTCCCAACATAATTAACAGAACAGCATCCTACATATCAATTCTATCACTCAATGTTAATGGTCTGAATGTCCCACTCAAAAGACATAGGCTGGTTGAATGGATGAAAAATATAACCCAAGTATCTGCTATCTTCAGGAAACACATCTAACCCACAAGAACACACACAGACTCAAGGTGAAGGGATGGAACAACATATTCCTTGCAAACAGAAATTAAAAGAGAGCAGGTATAGCCATTTTCATATCATATAAATTGACTTTAAGCAAACAGAGGTAAAGAAAGAGAAAGAGGGTCATTATATAATGGTAAAGGGAGTAATCCAGAAAGAAAACACAACAATTCAGGATATATATGCACTTAATGCAGGAGATCCCAGATATATAAAACAAATTCTACTAGATCTAAGCAAAGAGATAAATAGTGGCATCATAATTGCCAGAGACTTAAACACTCCACTGTCAGACTTGGACAGGTCATCAAAGCAGAAAATAAAGAAAGAAACACTGGATCTAAACCAGACTCTAAATCAGATAGACCTAAGAGAAATTTACAGAACATTCTACCCCCAAACTACTGAATATACATTCTTCTCATCAGAAAATGAGACATTCTCTAAGATTGACCATAGCCTAGGCCACAAAACATGTCTTAACAAATTCAAAAAATCAAAATCATACCATGTATCTTCTCTGATCACAATGGTATAATACTAGAAATCAATTCCAAGACAAACACTCAAATCTACACAAAATCATGTTAGTTAAACAATCTTCTGCTGAACAATTATTGTGTCAAGAATGAAAATAAGATGAAAATCAAAAGATACCTCAAACTGAATGACAAAGCAGACACAATCTGCCAAAATGTGTGGGACTCAGCAGAAACATCCCTCAGGGGAAAATGTATAGCCTTAAATGCCTACATCAATGAGACAGAAAGGTCACAAATTAATAGCCTAATGTCACATCTCAAGGGACTAGAAAAAGTAGAGCAAACAAAACCCAAGTCCAGCAGAAGAAAAGAAATAACAAAAATCAGAGCAGAACTAAATGAAATGGAAACAAATAAAAAAAATTACAAAGGATCAAAGAAACAAAATGTTGTTTCTTTGAAAAGTTAAACAAAATCAATAGACCTCTTGGTAGATTACCAGGAATAAAAGAAAAAGGACCCAAATGAGCTCAATCAGAAATGAAAATTGAGATATTACAACTGATACCACAGAAATACAAAATATCATCAGTGAATACTACAAAAATATCTTTGGAAATAAACTAGAGAATGTAGAGAAAATGGACAAATTCCTGGAAACATACAACCTCTGAAGTCTTAATCAGAAAGAAATAGAACTCCTGAATAGACCAAAAATGAGCAGCAAGATCAAAGCAGTAGTAAAAATTTCTCAACCAAAGCAAGCCCTGGACCAGACTGATTCACAGCCAAATTCTATCAGATGTACAAAGAGCTGGTACCCATAATCCAGAAATTATTCCATAACCTCGAGAAAGAGAGAATCCTCCTGAACTGATTCTATGAAGACAGTATCACCTTGATACCAAAGCCAGGAAAGGACACAACATAAAAAGAAAACTACAGACCAATATCCCTTGCATGAATATAGATGTAAAAATCTTCAATAAAATACTAGCAAACTGAATTCAACAGCACAACAAAAAGATAATCTACCACGACCAAGTGGGCTTCATCCCAGGGATGCAAGGATGTTTCAGCATACATAAGTCAATAAATGTGATTCACCACATAAACAGAAGCAAAGACAAAGTCCATGTGATCACTTCAATAGATGTAGGGAGAAAGCATTTGACAAAATCCAGTACCTTTTTATGATAAAAACCCTCAACAACCTAGGCATAAAAGGAACATATTTCAAAATTATAAAAGCCATATATGACAAACCGACAGCCCACATCACAGTGGATGGGGAAATGTTGAAATCATTCCTCCTAAGATCTATAACAAGGCGAGGTGCCCACTGTCACCTCTTCTATTCAATTATTGTGCTGAAAGTCCTACAGAGAGCAATAAGGCAACAGAAAGAAATAAAGGGTATCCAAATTGGGAAAGAGGAGGTCAAACTACCACTTTTCACTGATGATATAATCTGTGTCTAGAAAATCCCCAAGACTCCACCAAAAGACCCCTGGAATTGAAAAATAAACTTAGCAACATCTGAGGTTACAAAATCGGTGTACACTAATCAGTAGCACTTCTATATACCAATAATAGTCAAGTTGAGAGTCCAAAGACCCAATATCATTTACAATAGCTACAAATAAAATAAAATATTTAGAAATATACTGAACCAAGGTGAAATATATCTATAATGAAAACTATGAAACACTGATGAAAGAAATCACAAATGACACAAATGAATGGATATACATATCGTGCTCATAGATTGGCAAAATCAACAGTTAAAATGTCCATACTGTCCAAAGTGATTTACAGATTCAACGCAATCCCCATCATAATACCAATGCCATGTTTCACAGATGTAGGAAATATAATTCCACATTTTGTTTGGAATAAAAAATGGTCTGAATAGCCAAAGCAATCTTAAGCAAAAAGAACAAATCTGAGGCATCATATTACCAGACTTCAAACTATACTAGTAAGCTATAGTAACCTAAACAGCATGGAATTAGTACAAAAATAGAGACATAGACCAATGGAACAGAACAGAGAGCCCAGATATAAAGCCATCCACATAAAACCAACTGATCTTTGACAAAGCAGACAACAATGTACGCCAGGGAAAAGAAGCCCTGTTCAATAAATGGTGCTGACAAAATTGTATAGTCACATGCAAATGAATGAAACAGGATTCCTATCTCTCACCACTTACAAAAATTAATTCAAGATGCATAAAATACTCAAATGTAAGGCATGAAATCATAAGAACACTAGAGAAAAATATAGGAAAAACTCTTCTGGATATCAGTCTAGGCAAAGAATTTATAACTAAGACACAAAAGGCAATTAGAACAACACCAAAAATAAATAAATTGAACTTTATTAAATTAAAAAGCTTGTGCACAGCAAAGGAAATGAGCAAATAGGCAACCTACAGAATGGGAGAAACTATTTGCAAACTACATTGCAATTACAAAGCACTAATATCCAGAATCTACAAAGAACTCAAACAAATCAGCAAGGAAAAAAAAAAACATTAAAAAGTGGCCAGAGACATGAACAAGAAGCTTTTCAAAAGAAGATAGACAAATGGCCAACAAATATGAAACAATTCTCAATATCACTAATAATTGGAGAAATGAAAATCAAAGCCACAATGAGATAACACCTTATCCCTGTCAAAATGCCTATTATTAAAAAGTCAAAAAACAATAGAAGTTGGTGCTGAAGCAGATGGAAAGCAATGCTTATATGCTGTTGGTGGCACTGAAAATTCATACTTCTATGGAAAACAGTATAGATATTCCTCAAAGAATTAAATGTAGACTTACCATTGAATCCAGCAATCCTACTACTGGATACCTACCCAGTAGAAAAGAAATCATTTTATCAAAAGACACCCGCACTCAAATATTTATTGCAGCACAATTCACAATTGCAAAGATGTGGAATCACACTAAGTGTCCACCAACTCATGAGTGGACTAAGAAAATAGATAGATAGATATATAGATATCATGGAGTATTACCCAGCCATAAGAAGGATTGAACTAATGTCTTTTGCAGCAATTTGGATGGAACTGGAGACCGTTATCTTAAGTGAAGTTTCTCAGGAATTGAAAAGCAAATACCACACATCTTCACTAATAATTTGACACTAATCAATGGCCACACTTGGGCACAGAGAGAAGTAAAAGCCATTGGAAACCAAGAAGGGGGGAGGGGGCAAAAGGGGAGGGGGCAAAACCTCCCTAATGGAGGTTTTGATGAATACAATGAACACTATTTGGGCGATGGTCACACTAATAGTCCTGGCTCAAGCATTATAAAAGCTATCCATGTAAAGAGCTGGAAAAAGAACAGACCGACCCCAAACCCAGCTGAAGAAGTGAAATCATTAAGATCAAATCAGAACTAAATGAAATTGACAACAGGGAAACTATACAGAAGATTAATAAAACAAAAAGTTGGTTCTTTGAAAAAATAAACAAGATGGACACACCTTTGGCTAGACTAATGAAAAGAAGAAAAGAAATATCTCTAATAAGCTCCATAAGGAACAATAAAGGAGAAATTACAACAGATGCCACGGAGATACAAGATATAATTTATGAATACTACAAAAACCTCTATGCACACAAACTGGAAAATGTGGAGGAAATGAACAATTTCTTAGAAACCCACAGCCTCCCTAGGCTCAACCAGAAAGAAATAGAATTCCTGAACAGACCAATATTAAGTACTGAAATAGAAACAGTAATAAAAACCCTTCCTAAAGTCCTGGACCAGATGGTTTCACACCCGAATTTCACCCCACCTACAAAGAAGAACTGGTGCCTATCCTGCAGAAATTATTCCACAACATTGAGAAGGATGGAATCCTCCCCAACACATTTTATGAAGCGAACATAACCCTGATACCAAGACCAGGAAAGGATGCAACCAAAAAGAAAGCTACAGACCAATATCCCTTATGAATATAGATGCAAAAATTCTGAAAAATCCTAGCCAACCGAATCCAGGTGCTTGTCAAGAAAATAATCATTCACAACCAAGTGGCCTTCATCCCAGGGATGCAGGGATGGTTCAACATACGCAAATCTATAAATGTAATTCACCATATAAATACAAGCAAAAACAAAGACCATATGATCCTCTCAATAGACGCAGAAAAAGCATTTAAGAAAATTCAACACCCTTTTACAATAAGAATGCTCAACAAAATAGGCATAGATGTGGCTTACCTAAAAATGATACAAGCCATATATGACAAACCGACAGCCAATATCATACTGAATGGGGAAAAATTGAAAGCATTCCCATTAGAACTGGAACAAGACAAGGTTGCCCACTATCTCTACTTCTATTCAACATAG
>VBSM01003219.1:247963-274072 GCA_008086735.1 Cheirogaleus medius | reverse complement strand
GACATATAGGAATAACATTTGTCGGGTGTTGGGCAGGTGGGAGGGGGGAGGAGGTGATCGGTATATACAAACATAATGAGTGAGATGTGCGACATTTGGGGAATGTTCATGCTTGAAGCTCTGCCTCAAGGAGGGATGGGAGGCATGGGCAATATACATAACCGTAATATTTGTACCCCCATAATATGCTGAAATAAAAAAAAAGCTATCCACGTACCAAAACATATGTACCCCTTAACATTTTGAAATAAATGTCTGTTTGTCAATTGAAATTCATTTTGTGAGTATTGTCTTTACATAGCTTTTCCCAATTAACCACTGGATATTGTATATACACACATAAAGTCTATATTTATATACTTTAACTCTTTATGCTATATACAATTTATAAGAACTCCATGTGTGTATGTACAGTATATAAATTAATCTCTTTGCATTAAACTTTGCATTTTATAGATATTAACACCTTACATTTTATATAATTTTAAGAGGTCCAACGTTTATCCTTTGTTATAGTGTGTTATTTCTCATATGTCATATATAATATTTATACAAATAACAGACTTTTGCTACATATAATTTTTGAATGTATAGTCCTCAAATTGTTAAAAAAAAAACAAACAAACCAGAAAATGTATCGACTAACTCATTTTACCATCTTTTGTTGTATATCTTAACAAATTTTCTTGTTTTTTTACTTTTTACTTTTTTATACTTTCCTCATGAAAGTAAATTAAAAAGTACAAATTTGATTATGTCTTTCCTCATCTGAATCTTCCAAACCCCACCATCTCTTCAATAGTGCCAGAAGAAAATATGAGCATATAGGATAGCAGGGAAGAACATTCATTATAGGGTTCCATGCAGCCTTTTCCACTTAGATTCTCACCACTCCTCTTCTCTCCACGTAGCCTCTCTGTACTGCCACTATAGAGTATGAGATCTTTCATTAAACAATCATGTGTTTGTCAATAGTATCTTTTATCTTTGTATCTTCAGTGCTCAAGACATTACTTGTCACCATAAATATGTTCCATATATGTTTTTGAATATAAAAACTCTTACTGTTCCCTAAATGTGTGGTTCTCTTCTATGCCTCTAGTTTATATATATTGTGTTTTTTTCTTTGGAATGGTATATCTTTCAGTCATCTTTAAAGTTTAGCTTAAGTATCACATCTTATTACGATATTTCCAAACTTTCCTAGGCAAACTTTCTTTATTTCTGTACTGTCTTGTATGATATTTACCATAACATGTTATACAACTGTAGATGTACAATATGTCTTACCTTTTCTTAAAATTATGCCTGTAATATCTTCAGAAGATTTATTTATATTACCCAGTTTTTCCTTAGCTTCACAAATATACCATTGTTATTGCTTACCATATATATGTAATTAAGAGAAGGATAAGAATCATATTTATTAATATAAAAAACTATTATATATTCTGAATATATACATCTAGAAAAATATGCACATAAACATATTAAAAATATGTGTAGATACATTTTTTTCTAATGCCAGAGGAGCTCTCGGTCTTCAAAAGGAATGTCCTTATTTTGAACTCACCTCACCAGGTTATAAATTCCCATTTTCTTTTTCAGTGTGCCTCAGAATGGCCCCCTATTCCATAAATAGGAAGAAATTAGTCCAGTTGCATTAAAATCATCCCACTAATCGGAATTTTCTGAAAGGAAGAAAATAATCACTGGGAAATAAATCAGACCTCCCCTCAAGTACCTGTGAAACTCTTTGAGCATCTAAAAGCCCTGCCCACCATTGCAATTAGGAAGGCAACCATGTGTGATTTAAGGGGCACAGAAAGTCTTTCCTATTTCTTATATATTTCCGGACATACTAGCAGATATGTTTCCTATGCCTTAAATATGTTTCCTGACACAGTAGCGAATTCCAAATCCTTTGGATGGAAGAGGGGAGGCAGGCCCTTTTCGAAAAGTAAAGGAATCTTTATGGAGTAAGGACAATGAGTCTTAGAATATTTCATCCAACCCAGTAGAGTTATGCTGCCTGGAGGCAGGATTGGTGCATTGGTGCCAAATAGAAGTTCAAGGACAAAGAAAAATGAGAAATATGGTTAGTCCTATGGATAGTGATGGCTTCTCCTGGGATAAAGATATGAAAAGTTTAAGCGTTTAAACTTTTAGGAAAAAATGTAATAAATATCAAGCTCAAGAAAGGAAAGTGGCAATGGACAAAACTGTGAAAGAGATTTTGGTCAGAAGATAAAAATTAGCAAATAAGTAGGATGAACAAATCTAGAGATATAATGTACAACATGAGGACTAGAGATTATAAAATTGTATATACAGGGTTCATGCTGTGAGTTGATTTTAGCTGCTCTTGCCACAAAAACAAAAAAAAATGGGTAACTATGTGAGATGACAGATATGTTAATTTGCTTCAGTTTAGTTGTATTCTATGACATTATGTTATATTCCTTCAACATACACAAAAGTTTATTTAAAGAGAAAAGAAAAGCTAACCTGCTACTTATGGCAATCTTTTATAAGATTAATTTCTGTTTTAATAAAATGAGGTCAAAGTCATAATATTCTGCTGCATGGTTCTTTGTATACCTCTGTCAGAAATAATCATGGGCCTCCCTATGACTGCAATTTCTACATCTCAAAGAATAATTTTCAGCTCATTCTGCCATTTTCCCCCTTATATGCATGATAAGCTTATTATTACATGTTTTAGATCTTTTTTCACTGTTAACCAATATCTAAGTCTTAATTATAGCCACTGGTCTGAATCCCCAGACTATAAACCCTCAAAAAACCCACAGACCTGAGGAATTCAGCATGTCCAGATCATCTGCATTCAGGCAAGAATTCATCTCCTGGTATTGAATTTGGTGAACACAATTGTCTCCTCTTGATGAAACTGACAACAGAGATGCTAAGTTAGGGATCAGTAGACCATAATAAAACTTTTCCTTCTTTATGTGTGCTTTTTTTCCCAGCAGCACAAACATCAAACATACCTAATCTTTACCCATTCTGTTGTTTCCATCCCATTCTACTACCAAGCTTTTTCCTTTCAATGCCACATACTCAGAATAGGCACAAGGCTAAACCACCCCTATTGCCATTGTATAACGACTTGACTTTCTTCCCCCAAGGAAGCTAGTAGTCTTCCATAACTCACCAGAACGTTTTCTAAAATCTCTCTAAAAATCTTTCCTCTCCCCTCCATTCTCACTATAGTTACAGTCCTTTTTATCTTTCATCTCCACTATTTAAAAATGTGATTCCTGTCAGTAGTATGATCCTCTGTCAATACTTCATACACCTGTTGCCAAAAGATATTTCTAAAGGACAGTTGACCATTTCACTCCCCTACATAATACTCTTTAATGACTATGAATCTTATTACCACGGAATATAAAAACTTCATGATTTGCTCCTTCCGTTTTTTTCAGACTTATCAGCAGCGTCTCTCCTGGTGCTCAATGTTTACTTTGCCCCCAAAACAACAGATGTGCTACCCTTTAAGCTTCTCTACACTTGCACATGTTCTTCTCGAGAGCATGCCTCACCCAGTTCTTTGAGCCCCTATGTTCAAAATTTGTCTCAAAAGCTTCCAAGAAACTCCAGTGCTTCCCTTCCCCTTTCGGTTAATAACTCTCTTCTCTGTGCCACTTTTATTCCTTATTCATATTAATGTATAATGCTACATTGCAGTTTATTTGTTTACATATATATCTCTTTCACTAAACTTGAAGTTCCTCCAAGATAAAAGCTTTATTGTCCATGTCTGTTTCTTCAGAGCCTAGTGCATTGTTTGACAGTATGGTAAAATTTATAATAAGAATATTATAGTAAGAACAAATAAATGTTTGGGCAAAAAAATATCCTAAACCATGTAAACCATATTTCTAACTATCAATTCTATAATTGATAAGCATGTGGATAGAGCACAAAAATCATCAATGCAGCCAAAGCCCCTTTTCTCTGAAATCTCATTTCCTCTATTGTGAGAAACTGCTCAGACCTCTTCTAGTCTCCATCTTTCTAGCCATTTGATACTTGAGTCTAATATGTTTTTAGCCCAAGAAACCCCTTACCCTGTAGACACATTAGAGAGACCATAATTTAGCTCAGACCTGTAAGCCGCTGTCTCTGTTTTCGCCTCTGAATCCATAAGAAAAGTGCGATGAGAAGGACCAACAGTATAATCCCAAGGATCCCGATTACAATAAGAGAAGAGTGACCTAAGTAAAAGTAAATATGAAGAAAGCTGACAATGTCTTAGCTAAAAGGCCATGACCCTAGTTACTGACTTTCTTTTAGGCCAGATACAGAGTCCCTGAAGTCAATCTCAAATACTCAGAACTTCTTTTGACCCAAGGCCTCTAAACAAGGAGGACTCTGAGTAATGCAGGTAACTGGCCCCATGTTTATTAACCCTGTGACGTACCTGCAGGCTTGAATGATTTTCTAGGCACTGAAATTTCTGTAGGAGAAAAGAGAGAGAGGATTAATTGGGGGAGTAATATATAGAACAAATACTTCTATTTCCTTGTCTGAGCCCTTAGTGCCTCTCAACCAAATAAACTACTCTTTCCCATGTAAACCTAGAGTCCACTACCCTTTTTTCCCCTCTGTGAAGGGATACATATACATTATATGCTTTTCCTTGGCAAAGGCCAATGTAGAACAACAAATGTTTTCATTGTCCTTCAGTAGAAACATCATGATGCTCTCCCCACCAGATCTCTATGTGGTGAGAGGATTAATTGGGGGAGTAATATACAGAACAAATACTTAAGTCTATAAGTCCAGCCTTTATACAATGCACTTCACTGCCCACCGCCTTTTTGCTGCCAGAGATTCCAAGCTCAGTCCAGTCTTCTGAAACTCACCTGAGCAATTCACAGCAGCATCTTCCTTGTGCCCACATTCACTGTGCCCCCAGCGTCTGGCAGGACAATCCCACAAGGAAGACTCATTCCCTTTGCAATTCACTTCATTGAGCCATATGGGTCCAGTCCCCTGACCAAATGCTTCTGCCTCTTTTAGTGCTTGCAAAGCTGAGCCACAGCCCACCTGTCGACACACCACCTGAGCATCATCCAAGTCCCAAGAGTCATCACACACTGTCCCCCAGGAACCTCCATGCCAGATCTCCACACGCCCAGAACAACTAGTCGTTCCATTTTGAAGTCTTATTGTGTCTGAAAAATCAGAGACAAGAGAGTTATTTCTAAGAAGATAAAAGCTAAACGTTCACAGGGGAAAAGAGAGATTTGAAACGCTTTTTAAAAGATCTATTTTAAAACGTTAATGTGCATTTTTTTAATTTATATCTTTACAAAATTTATCTTTGATAAGAGTATATGTTATTTCAGCAAGCTAGGTATATTTCATCCTGGATATAAGGTTCACAGCATGACTCAGGAAATGTCAAAGGAATAAAGTTAACATTGTAAATGTGTAGTGTTAAGTTCTTTCAAATAGAAAGGAGCCTGGGAAATTGTCAGGTAGATAGAAATCTTTTTACAGTTTAAGATGTAGAATGGGGCAATACTTCAGGATTGATCTTTCTGACTGATTTTCTCCTTATATTAGTGTAAAAAGATAATATTTGAAAGAAAAATGGGAAAGGCAAGGTAGACCATTCATTCAATAGTCCCATACTGAATCACATATTCTCTGCTCCTCATTTGTTCACAGAGAAAGCAAATGGATAAATCTTTCAAGCAGACCATGTACAGTATGGTATTCTTTGAAATAATGATCACCGATCCTGAATATATACAGGCCAAATTAAATAAAACCAACATCCAGGTAGAACAGGTATTACCCAGAGGTTACCCATTCTTGCTTAATTAGATCTAACAATTTAAGCTGGTGCAAGGATAAGTAAATAAAACCAACGTGCTTTCTCAGAAGATGATAGTGGAGCTGCAGAAAGGAATTTTCATATGGACCAATGAATACTCACTGTCACATGTGATCCAGGTCTCCTCTGAGGGGCTGGCCAGTCTCTGCTTCCATGGAGATGATGGACACTGCCATAATGTGCCAGGTCCTTTCGGACACTGAACATTGTCCACCCACATGGGTATTGACATTGCATTGTCTGAAGATGCAGGGTTCATCTTCCCTTTGTCTGCACAGCCCAGCTGCCTGCACACCACCCCCACAGTGGTTACAGACATATTACTCCTGCCAACGCTACCCCAAGCTCCATTGTAAAAAACCTCCAGACGCCCTGCACACGTCTCTTTGCTGGTTTCACTGGTCAGTCTTAGATGCATGAACTCTGCAGTAAAATATAGAATTAGTAGTTTCACATCTTTTCTGAAGATTTAGAAGATTCCCTCCCAAAACTCTGATCTCAGAATGGCTTTGAAAATAGGTATAATATGTTAATTACTAGTAATTTTTTAGTAACTTCTGATGGTTTCGTAGATTTTAGTAAAATACAGTATTTATTCTATAAATAACTTATGGTTTCCTAGTCTTGGGTTTGGTAGTCAGGAACCTTAGATCACCATCAATGATTCTAAGACACTTTCCAGATCTCAGTCAAAGGCTCAGAGCCTTTTTTCATTTACATAGTTTAGATTTTCTCCCAAAAATATTGTTTTTTTTTTTACTGTCCTTGATAGTTAAAATCTATTGAGACTCTCAGGCACTAAAACCAATGTTTTGAGTATATCCTTTTAAAATGACATAGTTCTTTTTCTGACACGTCATGGTTTTGCTGTGCATTCTTCTACCAGATTTATGGTAGGAATTAAATAGGAATAAATTATTTATGGCATATAGAATTTTTTACTTCCCTAAGTTACTGAGTTATAGTACTGTTTTCCCCAATATATTACAACAGAGTACATTTTTTCTATTTCACAATATTTTCTAAAGCTCACTGTGTATACAAAGCAAGAGCAGTAGTCTTTTATGGCAATTTTTGCTCCTGTGACAAGTAAGTCTCATTTATCTGTCATTAACAATTACTTGGGCATGGTAATTATATTTTTATCTGTAAAATTATATACCATATATATATATAACTTATTGTCCCTTTTAATCTACTACTTTATTAATACTGTAGTTATAAAGTGGTGCCATTGAATCCTTACCCAATGTCCAGCTCCAAATAATATTGATAAAAAACTTCATTATTAAGTGTGTTGTCATTTCAATGATACGCAAGCCCATTCCTGGACTTTTTATAATGTTATACTATTTTGCTCATGAAATGGCACTAACTCATCAAACCCATGCTTCTGGGACCCTGACTCTTGCAATAGTTCCTTTTGAACCTACTTTTCAGGGAAAACTTTCAGATTAATATCCTTCACCCTACTGTTTGCCTCACCTCAGTCCTTTTTTACATAATTGTGACCAGAGGTTATACGCAGAACTTACCTGAGCAGATAACTCCTGCATCCTCCTTGTGCCTACAGTTGTGCTGCCCCCAGCCATGTGAATGGCACTGCCAAATATGGGATTCTTTTCCACTGCACTTCATCTCGTCTAGCCAGATGGGCCCTGTTCCTTCCCCAAAATGAGCAGAACCAGTGGCATTAACGGCCACTCCACAGCCCAGCTGTCTGCACACCACGTGGGCATCCCTCAGGTCCCAGCTGTCGTCACAGATGGTGCCCCAGGAGCCCTCGTGATGGATCTCCACTCTCCCAGCACAGCGACCTCCTCCATTTACCAGGCGAAGTTGACCACTCCCTGAAAAGAGAAATGAAAATATTAATAACTTGCATTCCTAAGGGTTGAGATCATTTTCTTAGATTGGTCACAGATTCTCACCTATGCAGGGAACAGCACTTTCTTCTGGAAGGGTAGGGCTTGTTGGGTCCGAAGATGATGAATTGCACGGGGATAGTGTCTGGGACTGGTTTCCTGCAAACACCAAACTGCTCAGTCATATAACATACAAAAGGTTAGGGTGAAGAAGGGTGATCAGATAGAGTGTTATATAGATGAGTTGAGGACAAACAACCCATCTATATAACAGAGTGAAGAATATGGATGGCCAATGAGGCTGGGAATAAGTCAGGTGTTTTGAGAAGGGCTTGGCACATAGGAAGCACTAGATAACTATGAGGTCCCTGAAAACTAAGTGTCCTCCCCCTCTGAAAAGACAAATCAGGTAAAATTCTGACATGCTTCTCATGACCCTTCAAAAGGGATCATCCCTTTTACTTTTGTTCTTTATCCCTGTAGGTACACCTGCTCTTAAGGGACACCAGCATGGGAGAGGCTTATCACTGGCTGCCCTTCATCCTCTTACCTGAGCAGATCACGGAGGCCACCTGCCCTGCAGAACATAGCGATGCACCCAGAGCAGTTACAGGGCAATCTCCCATGTGCTTCTCAGTCCCAGTGCAGTGAAACATGTGCCTCCAGACCTGACCGTTTCCTTTCCCAAAATGTGCTCTTCCTGGGGCAGAAAGGGCAACTCCACATTTAAGTTGCTGGCAAAGAACGTGGGCATCTTCTATGTCCCAGTGAGAGCTGCACAGGGATCCCCAGGCTCCAAGTGTCTTGAGCTCCACTCTTCCCTCACATGGGGTCTTGCCATTCACCAGGCGGATTTCTGTGTATCCTGGAAGGAGACAGGGCTTTAGAAAAGACAGCACCGACTACTGAGCCCTACCCCTTTCACTGTATGAGAATGAATTGAAGATGTTCTCTAGGTCTCACTTGAGCAGACTACTCCAACATTCCTACTGTGGCTACAAGTTCCGTCTAGGCGGGTTGCTACTGGGCAGAGTGAAAGATGGGACTCATTCCCCTCACACTGGAATTCTTCAGCCCAGATCTGTCCATTTCCTTCTCCAAAATGAGCTCCCCCCAGGATAGAGACAGCCGTGCCACACTGTAATTCCCTGCAGAGCACACTGGCAGCTTCCAGGGAGAAGTCGGAGTCACAGACGGAGCCCCATGTGTCACCATGTTTCACTTCAACGCGTCCAGAGCAGGGAATGTCCCCTCCAACCAGTCTGGGTTCCCTGTGGGCTGAAAAATAAATCACATTTCAGTGAGAGATAACATGATTCCCAGATTTTCCTTAATGACGAGGGTGAGGAAAAGGGTGAGGAGTGGGGAAAGTGTTCAAAATTGAATGAAATTTGAGGTTGGATAGGTTAAAAAGTCTGTCACAGCATTGAGTCTGTCAGTGAAGATAGGTGATACCAATATTCATAATCATAATCATATTAACTTTTATTTATCACTTGCTGTCTAATTCCTGGGATGTAGGTGCTATAATTACCCCCACTTTTCTTTTGAGGAAACTGTAGCACAAAGAGCTTTAGTAGCTTCCCCAATATCACCCCCCAGCCATTAAAATTAAGGACAGATGATAAACACTAATTCCTTAGTATACTTTAAAATACTCTCTGTTGTTACCTTAAAAGCCTATTATGCCTATTTCTCTATCAATCATACCTGCTGCTCCAGCCTAAAGATGCTGGACAGCCCATGATTTCCATGCTTCTGTATCTCTGCACAAACTTTTCTCTCTACTTATAAGGTGTTTCCATACCCATGTACCTGGGAAAAGGCTACTTCTTTTCAAGGCTGCTCAATTTCTCATTAATCGCCTTCTCCAAGAACACACAGTTTGGTACAAGATATATGTATTCAAATGATGATGATCCCTCCATTCAAATATGTGTTAGATACAAAACTAACAAATAAAGGAGTCGTCTGCTCTGTCTGGGCCTATGCAAGAGAGAGCACTGTAAATCTAAACTGGGTTTTGTAAAAAGATGGTGAGTTGGCCAAAAAGCTATGTGTGAAATAGCGTTTAAAGAACACAATCATGAAATAGCATGGTGTAATTGAGGAATTATAAGTAATTTAGTATAACTAGACTTCAAAGTGTAAAAGAAAAGACACACTAGAAATTATTGAACTCATACTATGAAGACACTCTGTCAAGTTGAAAACCACAATCCTCAAGATAAGCGTGAGTTTCTTTTGACATACTCAGAGACAATTCAAATTATTTGAGGGATATGAGCTCTTTTAACTCATTTATAAAGGAAGAAAATGCATTTGAAATTGGACCTTCTAAAGGGATTTATAGATGCCTACTGTCAAATATCAACAATTTTTTCAATTCCTTGATGTTACTATCACCATGATATAGATAAACTGTCAGTCCTTGCCAATATGCATACTCTGGTTTCTCTTTGGATCTTATAAATCTTTCACCTTATACTAAAATGTCTTAGAAAACATTCTGGATATGACTATATTCTATATTATAGTAATATAGAATATTTTAACATGTCAAAATTTTACCAGTTATTCATTAAATCTGTACAAAGCAAATCCTTATCCAAATTTGAGATGAAGAACATATCACTTTCTAAACATAGCTTGGAGTTTAAAGCAAACAAAGCCTCTATACCACAAATAATTAATGACTTGAGTGGGATGGTCCTTAATTTCTTCTTGTTGATTCATTATTAAAGCATGAAATTCCTCTAAGATATCATTAACTAGTACTCATATGATTCTGTTCCACTTCTGGATAGCCCTAAATCTTTAAATCAAGGCAGTTTCTTTTATCAAGCCAAATTCAGCTTTCTTGTAACTTCTCATCCTTTCATCTGGATCCATCTTGAACAAAATAAAGCAAAACACAAGCAGTAAAAAATAACAACAACAAAGCCCCCAAATATTTTCTCTTCCATGGGAAAAACTTGTTGAGCACTTGAAAACAAGTCCCTTCTATAAATATTCTCTCATTTCCTTTGTCCTAAAATGTTTGATTCAGAACAAAGGAGGAATTTTTCCATCCAGAAAGTGACTTGGAGACTTCACTCTCAGCCTTTATTTCATGAAGAATCTGCTGGTAACATATTAATCTATACTATGGGTTGGTTTCCTTATATCATATATTCCTTCTACATTGTTAGAACATTGGAAATTTAGCTCTTTAAGGAATTTTTATTCCTGCTAAATCTATGATGCATATTTACATAAAAGCCATTAAATGAACTTTTGCAGATTTAGCTCCAGTGATCTATAAATTAAGCTTTCCCCAAGCCTAAGTAACTGAATCTGTATTTATTTCTTTCTCTAGAAAAATGAATAAATAACAAGTATAAGAAATACTTAATTAGAATTACTTTCTTTTGTTTAGTAGTAGATAAAATATACAATATTATTTGAAGAAGCGCTAATATATTTTCATCATTTAGTGCTTTCCAGACTCTGAAGAAGTATAGATCATTACGATCCCAGAATTATTTCTCAAACCTCAGCAAAAATACAGCACAACTCAAATGAACTGTTCTTAAGGTCAGATGTCCTCTACAGCACATACATAGACATCACAACAAAATGTCTGGGATTCAAAGTAATTTCGTGACCAGAATTTCCTCGACCTCTTTCTGGCTGGTTTGTCTAAACCACACATCAGAGATAAACTGTTGCTTTATCTTTCTAATTTTCCTGCTTCGTTGAATTCTTCTGGTCCTTTTCAGCTATATAGTCTTATGCTATTTAAAAGTCTAAGAATTGAAAGAGATTATGGAATTTGTAGCTTGAACTTGACAGTCACAGAGACAGCATGTCCATCATTTTTTTCTTTTGGAAATGTTGTGAAAATATCAAGTAAATCCCTTTCCACAGAGATTGCACTAATTTGCAGTCCCACCAACAGTGTAAGAGTGTTCCTATCTTTCTGCATCCTCACCAGCATTTGTTGTTTTGGGATTTTTTGATAAAGGCAATTTTCACTGGGGTTAGCTGATATCTCATTGTATATGTATACAATGGAATACAACTAAATTACAAAAAACAATGGTGATCTAGCACCACTTATATTTTCCTGGATAGAGCTTGAACCCATCCTCCAAAGTCACAAGACGGAAGAATAAGCACCACATGTACTTGCCATCAAATTGGCACTAACTGATCAACACTAAGGTGCTCACATGGTAGAAATATTCACTGGGGGTTTGGGGGTGGGGGTGGGTAAACTCACAACTAATGGACGTGGTGAGCATTGTATGGGGGAAGGGCACGCCTCTAATCCTGGCTTGGGTGAGGCAAAGTCATAACATGTAATAAAAATGTTTGTACCCCCATAATATCCTGAAATTTTAAAAAATCAAGTAAATCAAGAAACAAAATTGCAAATTTATTACTAGCCAAACAAGTAAAACCCAGGCCCTCAAATAAGTAGAACTTCCAAAAGCTACAGAAATATAACAAAAGAAAGCAAAGAATGCACATGGCAAATAGCAAACAGAAATGCAGTTCTGTAAAGTAAGGGGCCCGTCTTAAGCTGCAAACGTATGTTATTTAGGATGTCTATTATATGCAGCTGAATAGAATTCTGAATAATTCAGAATGTGTTAGCATGACTGAGGTATTCTAATAATGTAACCTAAAATGTGGGTGTGGTTGAATGGGGTTGGTGGGCAGAATACACTAATGACTCAGATATTGTAGGCTAAAAAGCTAATGAGTCTTGTTATCCATGGTAAAATATTTGGACAAAAGTCATTTTGGAAAGAAAACCTAGTGCTCACTAAAGCTAAAAAAATTGGAAAATATATTGGGAAAAGTACAGAAAAAAGGCTAAAAAAAATTCAGAATGTTGGCATGATCTGGATCCTCTTTACCACTTGTAGTGCTAAGAAAGAGAGATAAGAGGGAGATGAACTCAGCCTACAAATAGTCAAGACTGCAAGCAGAAATAGGAGAAGTACTAACTTTTTAAGGAAGGTATTCTCTGCCTGTAGTTGTTATCATAGTTAATTGAGCATCCTATAATTTGGAACTTGCAGGATTGGAAAAAATAAAAATCCTAAATATCTTGTTTCCCAAATTGAGGTGATAATAAAACCATAGTTTTAGCAGAAGATAAGATTGCTGCTTCACATACAAAGACAATGATTCGACCAGCAAAGACAGGACATAGGTCTTGTGCTTCCTCTCAAAGCCATAGTTTCAAATGGCCTTGAGGCAGTGGTCAATACTTAAGAAGAAGGGCTGGTCACAGTATAGATCAATATATGTATACATGATCTTGAATACAGTTACTTTCACACAGCATTGTATTAAAGCAAATAGACTAGAAGCTTACTAAGTTTGAAGATAACTGTTTTACTGACTGAGGACAGCTGACATCAGCCATTGATTGTTCAATCTTTAAAGTGATCACAGGGTCCCTATACCAATGTTAGCAGAAAGTAGGTTGTGAAAGGTATACTGTCCCCAGATAGGTAGGTATACTCTCTAAACCAAACTCAGAGGTAACTACAAAGAATAGTGCACCAGGAAGAATTTGTCCTGAGAGCAGTACCAGGGCCCATGAAGGATAATGGACAGAGGACACCTTCTCAGAGGATAGCACCTGGTTTCTGTCAGATTGGCTTACCTAGGAACTCACTGAGTTGCAGGGCAACTCATCCTTCCTGTCCAGCAGGATTTGATAATTACTGCAGAAAATCTATTCTGGATGTTTCTTGGTGACCACAGAGCCACTAAAACAGCCTTAAACTGGTTACCTATTCAACCTATTTTAATGATGAAAAAAGTAAATATTGTCTTTCTTTAGCCACTGTTAATTTGGTTTTCTTCTATAAGCAGTTGAGCTTAATGCTAATTAATATAAAATACAATTACTAAAAAAACACAAAACTTTCTAAATTTAGAAGGAAATTAGCAGATGTACAAGTATGTCTACATATGTCTATAGACATGCAAAGCCCCCCAAAGTCATATAACGAAATTTCTTTAACATAACACATAATATGACAACACATACTATTTGTACATAATATGACAACATAACAATACATAAAGGCAAAATATATCTCTCATCTCAAAAAAGTAATCCAATCAAATTCCTTTCAAAAATATATCCCAATTCTATGCTGAATACAAGTGATGCACCTAATACTGATTTATAAAGGTTAAAAATAAGAGAACAAAAACTAAATAAAGCAGTTGTCTGATATTAGTGTCAGAAAAGTTTGATTCAGAACAAAATCCATTCAACTGTAGAAAAAAGATCAATTCACCATAACTACACAACATAAGAAGAACTCTGTCTCTATATTAACAATGCACCAACTCATTAATTATATGATACAGTTACAGGTGCACCCAGTGGAAAATCTGTAACCTAAAATATTTATATTAATAAATCATAAAAAGTAAAAATTAAGATTCAACTCAAGAAGTTAGGAGCAAAAAAGAAAGCTAACTTTAGGAAATCAGAAGTGAATTAATAGAAAGAAAAACAAATTTTAATGAATCAGAGAGAAAATAAAAGTAGCATTAATTTTTAAAATTCCAAATGTTGCTATTTTAAAAAACAAATAAACTAAACTAATAGCTAATCTTGTCAAGTAAAAGAAATTAAAAGCATAAATGAATGCACGTAGTAATAAGTGATAAGAAAAGTCATAGATAAGTAATTGCAGAAAGTTCTTTGAATAGTGATACGAAATTATGATCAAGAAATTGAAAAAAGAAATTATAAAAAAGAAATTTTACTGAGTACTCATGGTATAGAACAATTTATATAACATGCTGCCATTTGGATAACAAAAGGGGTGTTACCTATACAAAGATTTGCTTGTATTTTCTTGTATTTGTATAACATATCTCTTAAATGATATATAAATACTCCAACTACATAAGAGGACAACTGAGTAGAGCTAGGGGCAATAGTGGGGGAAGAGTTTACACCTCCACACTTTGCAGTTTAAGCTATGTAAATATATTGCCTGGTCAAGAAATCTTTTTAAAAAGATAATATAGCAATTCAAATTTATATATTAAGTGATTACTTTTTAATCAGAGGATAATTTCCACCTGACCAGACCTAAACACAATTTGCAATATCAGGGGAAGGCACCTAGGCACAGACATAGGTTGGGAGGTATCTGAGGAAATATCATTGGTTAGTGGACATACAGAGTATAAAAATTTCCACCTGTGACTAGGTCTCTACATGTTTAATGATTTTCTCTTACAATGTTTTCTCCAAAGTCTTTTCACCACATGAGTAAGAGTTATGTCAATTTATTACCTTGCATTTGTTGAAAAGGTATCACTTTTCAACAAAGTTAGCCTTTTTATAAATATAAATAGCATAAAATACTGAAGATTACCCACAAGCCTAACCAACTCACAGCTTGCCTTTGAGCTTTATAAAGAGGTTGCAGTGAAATATCCACAGATGTTCAGAAAGAAGAAAATTGTTTCACAGTATAATAGTGGGAGCCAAAGGTTAAGTCATGTCAGTTTATCCAACATAGTTATTTTTTAATTCCTTTGGTGACATTCCCATGAAAGATATATTTAATTCTATCTTAAAAATTGTAATCTCCCTTAATCTCTCACATCTCCATTGATTTACAAGTTACTCAAAAGCCAAAGTGAGAAAACCCCAAATACTTCCAGCTAAGGCACAATATGAATTGTAAGTTTATCTAAGACTCTCACAATGGAATTCATATAGATAGTTTCTGGTTTTTTGAGAGTGATCTAGACCAATGTTTCTCTTCAGTTTCAAGGGTATTACTGGAAATTTACACTCTTGGAATTAAACTTCTTAACAAGTTGACTGAAAGTCATACCTGAGCAGGTAATTTTGGCTTCTTCGTAGTGATCACAGGAAAGTCCACCCCATTGCCAGTTCTTGCAGTCCCAAAGAGAAGTTTCATTTCCATTACAGTTGCTTGCAAACAGCCATGTGTTTGTTGGCTTGATTTTGGAATACTTTTGATAGGATGTTTTGAGTGCAGATCCACATCCCAGCTGCCTGCAAACCACATCAGCTTCTTTCAGTCCCCAGCCTCTGTCACACACCTTCCCTAACAGTTTCTGAATCTCCACCTCAACTGTCCCAGCACAGCGGCTGCCTCCACCTTTAAGTCTTAGCTCCAGATCTGATCCATCTGCAAAAGAAACATAGCCTTATGCCACAGATACATATGAAGCTTAGCTTCCACAAGGTATTTTTTATCTTCCTTCTTCCCTGATACTGAGACACTGGAAATTATGGCTTATCTATTTCTTGAATTTTTAAGAAAAACAGTGTAGACCATGAACTTGGTTAGAGATGAGATTGTAGTTTCAAGGGTTAATAAAAATTGTCAATGGGAGAAAAATATAAGCAATTCAGCCCTAAAAGAGATTCCTGTAAAATTGTATCTACCTGAGCTACAGGTAGATTTAGAGTTTGAAGTGCAGTCCCTAAGAGCAGTCTGAATAATTATTACAGAGAATAGAGTCAGACAACCCTTCAAACTAGTCGAATAAGGAATGCGTCAAAGATTCCTCACAACTATAAAGAAATTCCTAGCAAGGAATTTATTATGTACTTATACCTCTCACATCTCACATCGATTCCTACTCCTAAAAGGCACAGGTCTTTCTCTCTCTGCTTTTCTTTTTGTTTAGTTTTGTTCTAACTTACCAGAGCATGTCACACCAGCATCTTCGTTATGATTGCAATAATGCTTTCCCCATTCATGGTGTCTACACTGCCAGACAGCAGGTTCGTGGCCTTCGCAGGAAACACTGTCAAGCCAAATGTGTCCAGATCCTTCACTGGCGTTAACTCTACCAATGGCAGTGACGGCAGTTGGACATCCCAGTTGCTTACACACCACAGCAGCATCATTACTGTCCCAGCCGTCATCACACACTGTCCCCCACTCTCCTTGGAATTTCACTTCTAGTCTTCCTGAACATTCAGTGACTCCGTCTACCAGTCTCAGGCTCAGGTCGGCTCCATCTGTAACAGCAACACATAAGTCAGCCATAAGCAAACAAGAACAAGGGCCTATAAATGCTATAGCAAAGACAAGGGGGAAAGGCGAGAGGTAAGTAGAGACAGAGAAAACTATGAGGTGCTGTGCTACCACTGAAATCATTAAAGGTGGAAGGAGGCGTGGATGAGGCAAGAAGACAGGAGTTTTTGTACAGAGAGCACGTACTACAGGAAGTGCTCCTAATGCCAGGTCCAGGGGCTGAATTTTATCTGGAGACCTGCTTGTTTGACCACTACTACTTCTTCTTGTTAGAACATACTTGCATGTGTTTAAGTGGCACCACCTCCTTCAGGTTGTCTCCATGTGAAAGGCAACACTCCCTTTGGCCTTGACTGCATTCTCTATCCACACTGCCTGGTTTGAATGATATATCTGGTCCCTTTGTGACCACTCGCTTAATTTAGAGGGAGAGCAAAGAGCAAAGAGGCTTCATCATTACCACTTTCACCTTCCCGAAATCAATAGCCCTCCAAGAAAAAATCTTGATTATGAAGAATATCCTGTAATAAAATAAACTGCTTTTTTCCTCTGGCAGCTTCAGTTTTCATTTCCACACTCCTATTTACTGTGATTCCTCAGCATGTGCTGACGGCGGGGTGCTAGAGAGATTTTGATGGGTAAGAAAGAACAGAAGGTGCATTCTATGTTTTTTTCTACCCCAAATCCCTTTCACTTTCTTCAGCTAACAAAACCCATCTTTTCTGTAAGAATCCCATTCTTTGGGTTCAGGCTGTGGATGGTCACATCATTCAACAAGAAAAAGGCCAGTTCAAGGCACGGAGAAAGAGACAGATCCCAGGTGACATCATTAAAGCACTTGAATCCAGCCATGCATTAAGCCAACTATGCCAACTATACCTTCTGGATTTCCCAGTTTTGTGAGCCAGTATTCTCTTCTTTTTAAATTAGTTTGTATTGAATTTCCGAGAGAGAGAGAGAGAGGAGAGGGAGAGAGAGAGAGAGAGAGAGAGAGGAGACCTGGTGAAGACAGGAACATTTTTAGTCGAATTATATTTTCCTAAGTGTTCTCTGGGGTTCAAGACACACTAAGTCTCCTTAAAACTAAGAACTCAAGTGAAGAAAGAAGAGTGATATCCCTCCACACACAACTCCATTGCCCCTGTCCCTGACCTAAGCATGGAATGAGAAAGTCTCTAGACAGACACAGTGCCTGCTTGCACCATAGTTCTAGCATAAATAAGGCTTTAATAGGAAAACAAAACGTTGATTTTCTTAAATTTGACTCTGTGAATTGGAACTAATGATTTGGGAAGTGAATGTGTCTAAAGGGGAGACTTTTGTTGGTTAGAGGATGATAAGGTGGGTGGTTTGCTTTTAAAACTCCTCCTATAGCCGGGCCCCTTGAGGTTTTAGTTTTCCAGCATTTTAGCCACCGACATAATGTAAATTCTGACGAGGCCCTTGTTTGCGTGTGCCGAATAACCACTTGCTCCCTGCCCAGCACCGCCTGTTCTCACAGTAATCATTAACTGCTGAAGTCCTGGCTTTTTTCAAGCAGGAGGAGACAACTCCAGAGTCACAAGATAAGTTTATGAGGTCATTTTGCGAAAGAAATGAATGTATTTGAGGAAGTTAGCTGCTGATTCTCAGAAGTCTGGCTGCTCAAGATGCTATCTGAGACTGAAGAAACATAGACTTCACCCCTCCCTTCCTCACTAGCGGCATCAAACCTCCTCACTTCATCTCTTTGGGAAGTCAGAGCTAAGAGTTTTTTCTCTCCTGACCTCTTGCTTTGGCCAAATCGAATAAACTCTTCTCTGTCTCGAGCACTGGTGCCACAGTGTTTGGCTTTAGCTGGGCATCAGGTACAAGAGCCTTCATTTAGGGTTCCACAACACTGCGGAGAGCAACATTTCTAGTTAAGCCTGCCTGCCTTCTCCACTCTCTTTCTTTTCTTTCTTCCTTTCTACTTCTTTCTTCCTCGACTCTTCCTAAACACTTCCTTCTATCCTCATGACCTGGATTTCAGTGTCACTGTTCATCCTTCTTCCCAAACCTATTTCTCCTAATTTTAGTCAAGGTAAAAACTCCACAGGTACCAGGACCGGAACCTGAAAAGAGGTTAAAATGATAAAGGAAGCAGACTTCATTACGTTCTTAAGAGTTCAGGCTCTTAAGTCTATCACCCCTTTCCTGTGTTCTCTCAGGGAGAACAGAATGAGCCAAGCTCAGTCCTTACCTAAGCAAATCACTCCAGCATCCTCAGCATGATCACAGTTATGATTTCCCCATCCTCCATGTGTGCAGTTCCAGAGAGCTGACTCATTTCCATGGCATACAAGATCATCAAACCAGATTGGTCCAGAACCTTCTCCAAAAGTAGCTGAACTAGAGAAACTGACAGCACTTCCACATTCAAGCTGTTTACAAACCACAGAAGCGTGATTTATGTTGAAGTTATCATCACACACTGTTCCCCATTGTCCTTGGAATTTGACCTCTATTCTTCCTGAACACCGACTCCCTCCATTCATCAGCCTCATCTCCAGATCAGATCCATCTAGAACAGAGAAAAGAGCAGAGTTTAGAAGGGATATTCATTCTGAAGTGATTTTAGAAAAATTACTACACATTTGGGATTTGATGCTGTTCTTAAAATAGTGCCTGATTTTGGATGTTGCACACAGCTTCACATATTGGAGAATTTTAATATGTTAAAATCCAGTTAACAATTAGGACTTTCATCCACAAGGAAAATGTCTTACGGATTGAAATTTTTAAACTTTCTGTTTTGTTTCCTTCCATTACTTAGACATAAGTAAATACTTTTTATAAAGAAATAGATAAGTTTGAGTCAAATTATTTATTTAAAAAAACAGAAAAATAAAATTGGCCCATATAAGGAAGTAAATAAGACAAACTAGTCATTTTTTCATCATTTAAAATCTTTCCTTCAACCTTTCTTTATTATAAATAGTTCAGAGCATGAATAATTGACTGAAGGTGAATTTGAAGTAATTATGGTAAGAAAGTAGAAAAAAGCAAAGATAAAATGCATAAGCCAGCATAATAGTTTACAAAAGCACCCTGTGGTATACCAAATGCTTAAAATTTGAGGGAAAACATCAATCAAAACAATTCATTTCTTTCCCATTTCCTGTTTGAACCAAAGCTTTTTTTCCCATCCCCAAAGCATCTGGTACCATTTTTAGCAACAAATAGCTTTTTCATAAAAAATTTCTAACTATATACTATCACTTAGATTTTCTATGAGGACTAAAATAACTGAGGAAAAGAGAATTTGGATGAAATTTTGGGAGACCTGAAAAACAAAAACTGTTGTGCTTGAACAAAATGTTTAGAAGGTCTTTTTTTGAAAAAAGAATTCGATTTTAAAAACCTCTAAACTCCAGGCAAAGACCTTTCCTTGACAAGATTTTTTTTTCTTAGGGGGCAATTAATAGTAATAATTAATAATAGAAAGAATAAGAGCTCACAGTCAAAATACACATAAGCTGTTCTAAGCATATAACATATACTATCATTTTTAGTCTTTACAACATCTTTAAGCATTAGGTACTAATATCCCCACTTCAGGGATAAGCAATCTAAGGTTAAATAATTGGCACAGGGTCAAACATCTACAAAACGGTAGAGCCAGGACGTGGGGGGAAAAGCAGTCTAGCACCAAAGTTTCTACTTTTGACTGTTATGCCATATTGCCTCAATGCATATTTGAAGAGGTAAAGGCTTTGAGGATTGAGCATTAATTAGGGTGGAAAATCTCGGAAATGCACACTCTGCATCCCCAGGGATCTCTGGCTGTAGGGTCTTTTCTATTATTATGCTTCAGTTGGAGCTTTAGGTGTATAAACTGCAAAAGGCAGGTTGATTAACTTCATCTTTAGTTATAAAACAACAGAAAATAAGAGCTAAAAGTACTACACTGATGTCTTAGCTAAACAGCCAGCTCTATAGACAATGATAATTATGGTAAGAACTTGGTAAAATTTGTTATGATTTTAAGCTTTGCTATAGATGTTACTTTTGCTATTCTCTGTGTCCTCTCCCCCTCATAATTATTAACAATAAGAAGAAAAGAGGAGGAGAAAGAAGAAAGAGAACTGAGTCTTCAAGGTAATGAAGGGCAGGAAGCTATGAGGAAACTAACATTTTAACACTACGTCATCCCAGATGGTGTACCAGTAGCTTTACATGTATTATAGCATGAAGTCCTCAGAAACTGAAATTTGGAGAGATTTGAGAACTTGCACAAAATCCTAGCATTAATGAGTGACTGTGCTAGAATTTAATCCAGGAGTTTTCTAGATCCTCACCTGTTGCTCCCATTACATCACAATGCTTGGTGGAGATCAGTCCTTTTTATTGTCAGTCCTATGGGCGAGTGAGATGGTCGCTAAAAGAGAGGCTGGGAGGGGAGAGGGCTGTGTAAAGGCCAATGAAATGAGCAAAGAGAAATGGGGAGCCTGGAATCTGAACTGCATCAGAAACATGACCTGGGATTTGTCAGCAGAAAGACCTGAGAGAAAACTTATGAAAGTGTTTCATAAATTAAAACTAAAATGTAAATCAGATGAATAGCATTGCACACTGGAAAAAGCAATTATGCTTTCAAAGAATCCTTCCTTCAACAAGAAAAGATTTATTAATGCTAGAAATATTTGCTTCTTGATTCACTAAGTTGATTATTAGTTATTGGAGAAAAGGGTAATGAGTCATGGGTTAGTTAATGCATTAAAGCAACATGTCATGGGAAAATGGACAAGGAAGTCACTTAGATATCATGATATTTTTATGTAGGAATAGGAGGTTAACGTAGGATTCCTAAATATAAAATTGAAGCCAGTCACTTCCTCATTTATCATAGTGTCTAGAATCTCTTTGGATCTTTTTTTTTTTAAAAAAAAAATATGGGCTTTGTCATGTGTTTTCTGCTCTGCTAGCAACATATTGGGCAATTTTATACATGGACTAAATTATATAGGGAAAAATGGCTCGTCTTAGTTTTTAACCCATCTACATATTTTTTTCTCACAAGCATTTCATGTTGAGGTTTTGACTAATACAGTTTTACCTGAGCAGGTCACTCCAGCATCTTGTTGGTGAGTACAGTTATGCTTTCCCCATCCATCATGTTTGCAATCCCAAAGAGCAGATTCATTCCCACGACAAGAAACATGATCCATCCAAATGCGTCCAGAACCTGCACTGGAATTAGTCCATCCAGTGGCTCTGATAGAAATTGGACATCCAAGCTGCCTACAAATCACAGAGACCTCCTCCATGCTCCAGCCGTTATTACACACTGTTCCCCACTCCTCCTGGACTTTCACTTCCACTCTACCACTGCATTTGTTTTCACCAGCCGTTAACCTCAGCTCCTTTTCTGTTCCTCCTGCAACAACGGGTTAAGACAGCAATTGGGCATGGTCACAAGGAACAGGTTGAGAATTATTATTCTTCAGATTACTTATTTATCCTTCAAAATCAGATTTGAGAACTGCTCCGGTCCCATCTGTGGTGCAATAGGAGAATGTAATTTCATAGGCATTCAAATATAAATGTCAGTATCACAGGCTTCAAAGTAAGCCATGACATATAACCAGTAATGCTAAGTAACACAATACTATATGATATCTTTATTTTATGGCTGGATATTCTTAATAGTTGTGATTTATATAATCTCTATGGAGAGTTTGCCAGTTAAATAAGATGCTACAAAATTTTATAAGGATAAGTTTTCCAAAATCTTAAAATCAACAGAAAGAAGGCTGATAGTAGATTTATGAGGACGAAAAGACCAGTTGTAAGAAATTGCACACCCGTTTCACACATATATGTGAAACAGCATGAATTTTAAAATAGTAGTTGAAATCAGACTGAAACATCTATTTCAATGAAAATTGAGATTGAGATATTTTCCTATTGTTTTATATCATAAAATAAACCTCTCTCCACTCCTCCTCCCCCCAAATTATCTCAGCTACCTCCTTGGCATTATTTTAGATTAATTCAAGAAGCTGTTTGTTCCACCAGCTTGGCTTCCCTCAGTATGTTTTTAGATAAATGTTGACATTTGAATTTATTAATGTGTTCCTAAAATTCCTTTAGGATCTCAAGTATTCTGAATTTTCTTCTCCTCTGTATTCTTCCTCATTTTTCAGCTAGACATTATTTCTAATCTTTAAGTAAAATGCATTTTTTTCCTGTGAGTTTATTTTATCTGGGGTGAAAACCATGCTAATATTTCAGTGTCCCATGGTTAGGTTCTTATTGAATGCTTTTAATATCTGATCTTTTGTGTAACATGGAGCATGTTACTTAGTTTTTAAATGCTACTCAGCTTTCAGGAGAATTATTTGCTTTTTAGTGATTCTTGTCAGAGTAGGCTAAGGCTGTCAGCAAATTTGACAAAGTACTCACCTAGAGAACCGGTGATGAAACTGGCACTGAGAAGTGAGACCACAATAACAGTGAAGGGACTCAAGCAGATGAAACATCTTCTACAGTCTGTGAAAAAAAAAAGAGGGCAAAATGGAGTCTTCCCAAAAAGAGTCTTTGGAGAAGATGGGTGGTTTCAGAGGCTCAGGATTAACAAAGGAGGTCAACAGAAAATACTTCCTTCTAAACAGCAAGGCAGACAGGAAAAATTCATACCGAGGATCATACAGTCTCAGTGAAATAGCTTCAAAAATGTTCATGTTTAAAGGCAACGCAGGGGCAGACCTTAAAACAAGGAAAACTGGAAAGGCATCACTGACACTTAGTAGTGGGCAATTCTCCGAACAGGCAAAGGGAAGGTCTCCTGAGATGTCTGTATCCCCCGACCTCAGTGTTCAGCTGCTGATTCCCCTGTCTCCATGTCCACCTGATCCACACTGCTTGATGGCAAGTTCCATAGGGAAATGGACTGTATCTATCATGCTCACCATAGTTCCACCAGTCCCTGGCACAGTGCCTGCCAAATAGCTGAACAATACATTGATAGAATAAAGCGATGATGTTTATGCCTGAAAAACTCAAATATTGGACCTTATCATCCCTAAATATAGCATAAAACACTCCTTAATGTTATTACTCTCATTTGTCCTTGTGACTCTAATCCACACTAATTTAAAAGTAAAAATGCTAACTGATTTTAACATGACCATGTAATTCATGAAGTATATTTCAGCACTTAGAGGTGTTATTCTGAATTTCCTCTAGGTAACCAACTTTCAATCAATATCCATTTCTACAACTATTGATTTCCTCCTCAATACAGTTCAGTTAACTTCATTTCTGGATTTTATTTCACCTCAGCAGTTTTACAAGATTTATGCCAACTTGGATTCTTCTCTTACATCTTTAATTTTGAATCTGTAGCAGATCAAATGTGCTGTTATATAAGCTTAATGCCCTTTCCCATCCCTTACTCTCCTGAGAGTATCAAAATAATTCTTATATTCCATTAAAGGGTAAATTTAGAATAAATGAGAAACTTTTACCAGCAGATCCAGAGTCATCAAGTGGCACCATTCTGAATTTGTCCATTCCAAAGTTTTATGATTTTAATGATTCCTAAATCTTCTTGTATTATTCCATAGAAATGTTCTCCTAAAGAAGGAGACTGCCAAGGATTCTAAAAAACCACCTCACTCTCACAAAAGTGGGAAAGCTACATACGGAGGTGGAGTCATTACAGAAAGGGAAGTCATTGAAAGAGCTGAGGTTTCGTTTCATACTCATGTTTTCTTCAATCTGGGACGTGAAACAACCAAAGAAAATTGGGAAACATTTCTAACAGATTTATAAAGAAAGAGGGGAGGGCGGGGGAGAGAGGCGGAATACTCCTATACTGTTCTGGTTGAATTGAATATTTTTAATTTTTAAATTTTTGGACTAATATATTAGACACATAAAAAGTAGCAATTGTTATGTAGCTACATTATATATTAAAAAACTAAAATAAAATAGGCAAAATATGATTAAATAATTAATATTTTAATAAGATGGAACACATCTATAGAATTAGCCATGATTATTACTGATCCCACAAATGGTGAAACAAAAATTAGCAAAACATGATTTTAGCTCTATATAACTCAAACTAAAGTAAGGGAAACACATATGACAGCAATAATGAACATACAGTTATAGCACAGGGGGAAAAATAATGGACAAAGTGGTCAAATCTATTGGGAAAAAGGAAACAGTCAGAAAACTCTTTCATTGTGAGGAGAGGCTTAAATTGTGTCTTAAAAGGTGAAAAGAACTTTTCCAAAATGATAAAAGATAAAGGGGTTTAAGTCATAAGAAAGAACACATGCAAATGTAAAAATACGGAAACTTGAAAGAACTAATAGTTCCTCATAGCATACATATTGTTAGGTATTGGTGATGGGTCACAAATGAAAGAAATATCTCTAGCCTTCCAAGGAGACATTCACTATAATCCAGTCCTTTCATTTCTTGAGCATATCAAATCTTTCCCTGTTTCATGGTATTTCATACATGCCCCCAATTTTTTTCCTGCAGGGTAAAAACTTCTGGGAGTCTCTCACCTCACAGATTCCCAAAATATGTATCAAAATCACACATCTCCAGATATACTAAAGTCACAATAAGGTCTCACCAGGACACACCTTACTACCTTCAGAATTATACACATTACTAATAGTAACAAAGACAACTATTTTACTCAGAAAACACCATGCTGGGCTCTTGGAAGAGATGTTAGTACTTCTCAAATTGATTTGCAAATTTGGTGCAGCCCAAATCAATACCCCACTAGGCATTTTTGTGGGGTAGAAATTGGCAAATTGATTTTGAAATTTATTTGGAAATGCAAAAAATCTAGAATAGCCCAAATCTGAAAAAGTGAACAAGTTGGAAGATTGACACTATCCTTCCTATTTTGAGATTTATAATAAAGCTACTGTAAGGAAAGTGGTGTCATATTAGCATAAGATATACATATAGCTCAATTTAATGGCATAAAGAGTCTAGAAATAGACCAACATATATATGGACTACCGATTTTTGACATAGAACAATATTTTGAATGAATGATACTGGAACAATCAGAGATCCATATGCTGTAAGATGGATTTCAATCCTCACACCATATACAAAATTAACTCAAAATGAATCATAGATGCAGAGAGATAGGAACACTCTTACATTGCTGGTGGGACTGCAAACTAGGTCAGCCTCTGTGGAAAGCAATATGGAGATACCTTAAAGCGATACAAGTATATCTACCATTTGATCTAGCAAGCCCATCACTGGGCATCTACCCAAAAGAACAAAAGTCACTCTATGAAAAAGACAC
>VBSM01003219.1:222979-235616 GCA_008086735.1 Cheirogaleus medius | reverse complement strand
GGTCAATAATGAGTTTGGTGAGAAGAGTTTCAGTGAAATTATTTTTATTTTCTGCAAAATATGAATAAGTGACATAGTACAGATTGTGCTGGAGTGAGCTGAATAACAGAACCAAGGCCCCAGGTGAGGACTGAGATGGTGATTTAAAATGGTTTTCATCTGTTCAGTTGTGTTACTTTCTCTAGCAGTGGTCACAGGGAAGTAAACCAGATGAGAAACAGGACCCCAGTGAAACTTTGTCACAGTGTCTCTCTGGGTCACTGATTCAGAACTTCCCCATCATTGTGTAACAATTCACTGGTTTCACTAATTCCCAAAAGCAGTTGTACTGCAATCCTTCTGAGAAAGGGCTACTTCCCATTCTTGCCATCCCATTATTATTATCATTATTTTGCTAGATCATCATCTAAAGGATTTCTAGTGCCTGTGAAACGTTCTAACAGAAATGCTATGGATGACAAGTTTTATTTGTACTCTTGACTGGCCATTGCAATTCCCAGAAACAGAGATAGTAAAAATTACCTAAAAAGAAAGTCAAGTGTCAGTGTTTTCAGGAAGAGGAAGAATATGTGCCTCAAAGGAATGTCAAAAAGTTAAACTTATGCTGGTTTAGAAATTAAAGCCAATGAAGATAATTTTAACATAACCCACCAGTAGACAAGTGAAGAGAGAGAAACAGCAATCTAGAACAACTGAAGTCCCTAAACTGGTGTGCTGGTTTCAGTTCTCTGTAGCCACAGCACATGTGTATACAGATCCCATAGGACCATTAAAAGTAAGAAAGAATTTGTTGATTTACCCAGTACTCTTTTCTGAAAAGTAAATGGAATGAACATAAATTTGAGTTCTGGCCCTACTAGGTTGAACTGATAAGGAGGAAGGAGAAGAGTGAAACTCGCAGTTCTGCCACCGTACAAGAAAGAGCATTCAAATTATTTGCGTCTTAAGAAAACACCTCTTAAATCGACAATCATATTGGAGGTTAACTCCAAAAAACTCTAAATCTTAGTTCTAAACAGGGAAAACATTACAGTTTAGAATCTTTGGTCTGTGTACTCTTATTTTTAATTTAGAAAAAATGTTTCAACAGATTTTGTCATTTCCTTTGTCCCTCAATTTCATCCCTTTTTAAAAGTTGCCAAACTAATCATGATATTTACCTTCTATTCACTTTCTATCAAAGCATTTGCTATAACTTACTTTATTTGTATATAAAAATAAATTTTCAACAGTTTTGACTAGAATTACCTTCAGGTATTGAAAACCTTACCTTTAGGTGAGAAGATATTTATAAAATATAACCATTGGGATTAAATCGTTTTAAAAATATGTATCAAATTTTACCTTTTCACACATAAGAGTAAAATATATATATTCACAAAGCAAACTGACCTGGGGAAAACGATATCTGAATTAGGAAATATTATGGGGGGGAGGGAACCTGATGAGCTGTTTCTGAGATAAAAATGCAAATATTACATCACAGAGTAATGATATATGATCTTATTAATATGTATTATTAATCTAACAGATTTCTTGCCAAATAAGTTGTTGAAAGTATATGGAACTCTCAGGGAAGCCAAAGGAAAGCATAATTTTTAAAAAGTCAGGAATTTAGAAGTGAAATACAGGGTAAGGTAGAACTGTTGTGAAGGCCCCTAAGGTTAAATGCAAGGGATATAAATAATAAACAACTAGCATGAACTCCAGAATAAAGTTATCAAAACAAAATTTAATTTTACAAAACAATTCAGAGCATAATACTAACAACCATTTCATATGTCAGTAATTTTTTTTGAGCCTGACACATAATATTAAGCACTGAGTGAAAATTTGTTCTTCTTTTTCAAATTTTATTCATTTGAAAAAAATGAATAATACATTTTAGTTTTAAAATATTTTGTTTAAAGGGTATTTTGTACATACCCCCTCATTTGAGTCTTGCTTTAAAATAATGTTTGGGTGCACCATGGAGAAAATTTTCATTTAATGGATCTATCAGTCCATTCATTCTTTAACTTAGTTAATGCAGCTTAGTTAATTAATGCAGGCTAGAAATTGTATTAAGTGCAAAGAATACAATAAGTATGATCCCTGCCTTCAAAGAATTTACTATCTTATTTAGATTAGACAATTACAAACAACATTATAAGATTTATACATAGAATGATATGAATGCATAAAAAAGGGAGACCCTGTTGCCTCTGCTCTTGGCACTTTCTCAAGGGTTCAAAACAAATTCCAGTTCAATAATGTCAGATAACCCTATAGTAAATAATTACATAAGTGATACAATAAAAATCTGTAAATATTTAAGCTGAGAATATTATTAGAAGTTTCCTCCAGAGACCCTCCCAAACAGTGGTGTTTCACTGATTTTCCAAGAGCGTCTTTTGAGCTAGATTCTCCGGCTCTAGCAGCCAGATTATTGCTTGATCCAAGTGGCACATGATAAGAAGTTCAATTTTCAATTCACTTTAAATTCAGGAATATATGATTTAAAGTTAAAGGAAGAAAAATGCAGTATATAAAAGTAGGTCATTTTAAAAGTAGGTTCAGTAAATAGACAAGGAATTAGAATGGCTGGAGTGGAGGGAAAACAGCAGAGCAGATAATAATGACTGTGCAGGACAGAGGACAAGGACCGTTCCTTTGAGAATTCAAAACAGAAACAACATATGAGGCAGGATTGGAGCCCAGCTGTAGTGATGAGGCAAAAATGTAGGACAAGCTGGAACACCCCCTGGTTCATCAAAATATGCTGGTGCTAAGCTTGTACAAGAAAGCAGTGTTGCCAATGTGAGTTTGTGATGCACTGCGATCGCCCGTGTGAAAGGATGTGCAGGAGAGAAAACAGGTCATGAAGTCTAGAAAATAGGTATCAACACTGTAAAGAATTAGACCCTTTCTTTAAAAATTAAGAAAACGTCACTCTAAAAAACAGAAATTTAACATGAGAAAAGAGAATATAGTTCCAAGGGCAAAGAGGAAGTATATATACTGAATTCCAACATATAGAAGAACTAAGGAAATATAACTAAGGCTTTTGTGGAAGTCAAGCCAATCCTGTCTACTAACAACTACCATTCTTTACTCAGGTGACGTGCTGTGCGTTTTCGGGCAGGCAACCTCTTTTCACCTTTCCAGGCACTTTGTGAGATAATTAATAATTTCTGCATCTTGCAAATAAAAAATACCAAGGCTTGAATAAAGTGACTAGTATTTTACCCAACATTGTATTTCTGCAGAAAAACCATGATTGAAACAGTGAGATTTTGACTCCATACCCATTTTCCTTTCCATTTACACATATCTTATGTCAGGGTTAGAACACTGTTTCTAAAAGGATCCCAGAAACCCTTAAGACAAAGAAAAGCAAACTGCACAATCAATTTTTAATCATGAAAAACACAATTCCAGAGACCAGAAATTTTCATTTAGGCTGAAGAAGTTCAGAAGAAGAAAAAATCTGAACTCCAAACAAAACTAAAATCCGTAGTAAAAGTGCCGGTACAAATGGGCACAGATAACGTGGTAGACAACAGCAATATTTGAATCTTTTATTTATTGTCAATGCTCCAGGTGTAAAATGTTGCCACTTATTTGTGGTGACAGAATCTTTTGTCTTATTTTCTGTAGAAAAAAGGAGTAATAAGTCAGGTAACAACTAAGATATTCTTCCTGTTGAGCTCCAAAAGTGGTATGTGAGCTCTATGTTCATCCTTGTAAGATTGCTCTATATTTTGTCAGCATGGAAATGGGTGCTTTCATAAATGAATTTTGTTTTGTTTTTTTGTGTGTGTGGGCAGAGGAGTGTAGTGTTCTTCCCTTTTTTAAAGCAGCTGTTTGCAAAATACAGAAACCACACACACAGTTACTTGAAGAAAACTTCAGCCATTTACATACATAGTAAAACTGAGTACAAAATGTACAGATCATAGACTTCCCCCATGTGTTTACTACTAAACCCTTAATTCAAAGATATTTCAGAATGCATTCATAGGCATAGCTCCTAAATAAACTAGTGGACAAGTATGCAAAGATACATATGAAGAATTATTAGAATAGTGAAAATTTGTAAACAAATATGTATCTAATAAAGGAGAAAATTTTCAATAAAATTTAGAATACCCATTCAATGGAATACTATGCAGCTATTAAAAATGATAATGTCACTCTCTGTGTGCTGACAAAGAAAATCCATATTATTTTATATGTAAGAAAAGCAGATCACAGAACATTATAATATAATGTCACTCTTTATAAATACCTACAAATATTTATATTAGTACACACATCTATGCATATATTAAAAGGTCTGAAACAATAAAATAAAAATTGAATGATATCTTATTTTTTATGACTGATCCACACCATATATTTTATTTTTTATTAAAAGTAAAAGAGTAACTTTTCAAAATAGCCTGTGGCTCCCTCACTACTATAATTTATTTATCTATTCAATCATTTGCTTAGCAAATATTTACTGACTATCCAGTAGATGCTAGTCTCTGGGATATATGGTATGAATTTATGTATGAACAAGAACCTATAAATAAGAAATTCAACAACTATTAATATAATAGTGTGTGACATAGGTTTTGATAACAATGTGTGTAGATACTTTGAGAATGTGGATAAATAGCTCCAACTTGATGTAAAGGGAATGAATAAAGCTCTTTACTGGGCTAACTTTGAAACCACATCAACAATAGGCAAATAGGGAGGAAATATTTAAGTCACAGATACAACTAGTGCAAAGGCTTCAAGGCATGTAAAAATATGACACGCTTGGGAGCATGAAAGTTGCATGAATAAAATACAAGTTATCTGATGAACACGGAAGTATTTAGATTTAGAATTTGAGAAAAGAGGGCAAGGAAGGAATCTTGACTTTGTATGGAAGATAATGAAGATTTAATGAAAGATTTGAGTCAGGGAAATATGATTCTATTTGAAACATAGAAAGACAACTAAGAAGGAGAATAAAGAACAAAATGAAAAGCAGAATGTATCCCAAGTGGTCACAAAATCTCCAGGCATCTAAAATCAACCTTCATTTTAATAGTCATATATCTATTATTTGAGTCCTTACACTGTGTCCCATGGAGACTCAGTCCCTGTGCCTAGAATTTCTGTCATTCTCAGTGGGTGTTTGCATAATTTGGCTACTTCTCAAACTACCTCTTCTACCTTCTCTAGGCTCATCTCTGTTCTCTTGTACATGTTTCTTCCTAATATTGCTGCTAACAATCCTTCATGAATATTTTAAGATATCATTAGGAAGACAAAACAGAAATTTGATGGGTTTTCAAAACAAATGAGCCCCTAAAAATAATTTCTGCAACTACTAGAATGTTGGCGTCACTACAGATAACTTTTAAATCAGTAATTTTTGCTGTTAGGTAGTATACAAGTAATTTAAGAAAGAAATAATAAAGGCTTGAATTAATAAAAGGATGGTACACATTAACTACTTCTCTACCAGCGTCGACTATAGTCAACAGCCACAGATGAAAGCGCACAGCGACTTTAGCCGACAGCGGTGATATGAAGGTGCACAGCGAAGCGTTGACTTTCGTTGACAGCCAAAAGCTTTTACTTTTACAGCTTTTATCTCTGCAGTTGCAGTGTGTACGTTCAGCTAATAAGTTACTACGAATCTGTGACCTTTTAACAAGTCCTTAGTAGGAGTTGTTATAGTTATTTTCCTAAAGCTGCCTGTAAAGTAAAACAAGCTTTCAGTGCTTTAAAGGTTTCCTCATCACACAAGAGCAAAACGGATTTGTCGTCAATGCACAGTACAAACTACCGTGCGGACCGTGAGTGCCGGCTGTGGGCAAGGCTTCGCGGCTGGTGAGCGCCGTGCTGAAGTGGTTAAGAGGAGAAGGTAGTTTACAGATATCAGCATAAAGAAGTAAATAGACTTGGTTAATGAATGTGGGTACAAATGCAATCTGAAATAGGTAAAATCTAATAAATCTCTTAGAGGAAACCTCCTGGGTATAATTAGACATATCAAGATACAAATGGGGAAGTTCATGTGTTATTGATATGGATTCTAGGTTTTTACTGTTATATGAGAGACATGTTGATGGCAGTACCACGAATTTTCAGTTGTTCAGACCAAAATTTAGGGGGTAATCCTTGATTTTTTGCCTTTTTCTACACTCCATATCAGGAAACCCTATTTGCATGACTTTCAAAATACATATACATCCATTACAACCACCCTGATTTGGGTCACCATCATCTCCTGCCTGGAATCCTGCCCCAGCCTCCTAACCATGTTTGCCCCTCCCAAGTATCTATTATGTTCAACAAGATAACTAGGGTAACCTTTTTAAATTTATCATGTCCCTTGTTTATTCAAACCCTTCAAAGAATCCCTGTCTCACTCAGAGTAAAAGTTAACCTACTTAAGACAGACTGTCTGTAGGTGATTAACCAGCCCACCTTACCTTCACCACTACTCTCCTTACCTCTTGGAATCTACTATGACTATTTCCCTACTCATTAATTTCCACCCACACTGTTCCTCTTCCTGTTCCTGAAGCACACCAAGCATAGTTCTGCCAAAGGGGCTAGTTGTTTCCTTTGTCCTGAACATTGTTCCCCCAAATTTTCATTTGGTTAATTCTGTCTTCAAATCTTAACTCAGTCAAGTTCTCAGTGAGTCTTTCCCATAATTATTTTTTAAAATATTAAATAGTTCCCCCATCCTTATATCTCCATTACTGTATTCATTTTTCTTTTCATCCATAGAGTTTTCCTTTTCTAACACACTGTATAATTTATTTGTTTGTTTGTTTGTTTGTTTGGACAATTTTTGCCTGGGTGCGAATCTCTCCCCTTCCCCAAATCCCACATCTGAATGAATATACGCTACAGGAAGGGGAGGAATTTTGCTTTCTTATATATTCCAAGCACTTAGAAAAATACTTGGTATGTATTTTTGAGTAGACTAATGAGAGTCAATGACTTTCTAAATTGGTTAGTGCCAGGTATTACAGTTATTGTTGTTCATAAACAGCTGTCTCTCTTACTGAACAACTGATGCCATTCATATTATTAACAATTAACAATTGGTAGGGGGTGATGAAGAGAACCACGTAGCATTGCACCATACTCAACTTTTTGGAACATCATTGTAATTTTATTTTGAAATAAAATTATAATTTTATTTTGAAATGATATCCCATGGGACCTTCTTTCAAATATGTCTCGAGAAGCCAGCACTAGTCGAGATATTCTAGGCCCTGTGACAATTCTAGGAATTGTCTTGTGCATAGTTAAATAAATATTTCACTAATGGATAAAATATGAATTAAATGAAGAATTGTTTCTATAAATATCAAGTGAATATTTTTGAAAAATATGTCACTACACAGGTGTTATTAGATTAAATGTGAATAAGAAAATTGAAAACTATTACCAAGGAAATCCTAAAAGTCTAGACAGATCCTACATATAGATTGCTTGAAAATGCATTTAAGCTCTGACTCTACTTTAAAGAATCTGAAACTGGCTATCTTACACAATGCTTTATAGACATAAAATTATTCAGAAAAAAGGAAACAAACTATAGTCAGTGAAACCAATCAAAAAGAAATAGCTTTTGCCTTCTATCAAAAGATTGGGGAATGAAGGTTCATTGACATGTTTTCAATTATGTTTCATTATAGGCATTTGCATGCCATTTTGAAATGATTTTCTCACATGCATTTCTTTTCACCCATCTGAGAGTTCAGTTGAAGACATGGCATCATGGACATGGCATCATGCCCATTTTCTCTGAAATAATTTTGTAAAACAGGCAAGTATTTTCTTGTTTCCTTGTGTTTTTCTAAAAATAAGAATACTGTCTTATAAGCATGGTACAATGATCAAGTCAGGAGAAATTTACAAAATCAAGAGATTAACATGACTACAAACTCTTATTTAATTTATAGACCTACATCAGATTTTGCAAATTTCCTCAATAATATCCTCTGTAGCAAAAGAAAATTCTAGATCATCTGTTGCTTTGATCATTTGATTAAGTGGTATCCACCAGTTTTCTCCACTGTGTGAATCTACTATTTTTCCTTTTGTACTTAAGTAATTTGTGGAAAGATATTATGAGAGCATGTAAATTTCCTTTTCTTGCACAGCTGCCTACTCCAATTCATCTAATCTAGAGAGGTTTTCCCAATAAAATTGTACATTTTATGTTTAATAATTATTCACATTTTATCATGATTGTGATTGTGTTGTTTTGATTTTACACTAATAAAAATTACAATAATAACTAAATCCAGAAGAATTCAGGTTGAGCATTTTGAATTCTTCTCAGTTATTGTATCAGGGGTAAAGAGTGTTGATTAGTTTCACTGCTAGCGAGTGCTAGTGAGGTTAACTTTGATCCTTTGGTTAAGGCTTCTGTGTATTCTAGGCTTGAGTAAATATATTAGGAAACAGGTTTCTGACAATGGTAGAAGAAAGTTACAAATGTAGAAAGAGAGAAGTTAGAATGAATCCTGTGATATTAGATTGGATTTTGAGATATTGGTATGAGTCCGTGATTTTTAATAGACTGATTGATAGGTAGATACATAGAGGCATAGATGTGTGTGGATATGTGTGTGTGTGAATGTGTGTTTAAGTAGCTCTGACAGCTTAGAGAGCCTGGAAACAATGGCACCCCAGAAGAAGAAACTCAGTGCTGAGATCTTGGTTTCTAAATATCATTCTTCACAAAATGAACCAGGGCTCCTTGGAGAAATGGCTGATTCCAACAGTGGAGGAGAACAGGTACAAATAACTTTATTATTGTTTTAATTCCTTTAAAATTTTTTATTTACTTTGATTTTTAATTCTGGATGACAATATTTTTTCTAGATTTAGTTATTAATACACAAACAACATAATTATACTGAAATGCTGATGAATAATTATTAAACATAAAAGTATAATTTTAATGGGAAACATTCTCTAAATTAAATGGATTAGACTTTTAAAAATTGTAGCATGTATTTATAATTGAATGTTATTTATTACTGTAGTCTACAGGATTCAGCATAAATTCCATCATAATTTTTTTATAGCTCAAGAAGCTGATAAATCTTACACAGATAAACAATGGATATAGGAGTGGAGGAGTTTTGTTGTAGCAATGCCACTTAATTTCTTGAACTTCTTTTGAGTTATATAATAAAAATCATGGAATAAATTACCACCAATAATTATTATTAATGATCATTCAGCTAACCACTCTAATGGATGATCCTTCAATTTTATTGAATGCAAATAAATGGAAATTACCAACTTTCCAATGTATTTGTCATCTAATCATTGGAGAAATTCTCTTTCTAAACATGTGCCAGTATCTCATTTTATTTTAATTGACATACTGGAGTTTTCTACACTCCAGGAAAGGGCACTATAATAAAATTTGAGTAGAAGGAAAAATATATCTTTCTTTTGTAAAGTAGTGAATAACAATTGTGATAGGGGAGCTCAGAAGGGAGAAATTTTAGTAAAATACATGAAATTGAAGATCTGGACATTGTTTCCCTTTAGGCTATCTTTGCTAACACAACCTTTGAAAGTTTCAGTGTATCACCAGAGACACAGGTACTCAGTCTGAACACTACTGAATTAGAGCAAATGGCATGGACTGGAGTTCATCTGGCACAGAGTTAACACTGATGAAAAGTTAGCTGTTATTATTATTGTTATTATTTAGATATGGTAAAAATCATTCTACATACCAAAAAATTGAAATTATAACCACGAGTGATTGGAGAATTTTAGCTATGGATGGCCCTGTATTTTCTGTAACTTGATTTAGTTTCCATGAATTTAGATATAGTAAAACATAATTTAAAAATAGTTTCTGGATTATATTCCAGGGAAAAATATAACAATAACAGAGGAGTTAATAAAAGTTTTATAATTTTTTGAAATCTATAGGAATATTCACAAACTTGCTTTGATAATTATAAAATATATATTATGTTAAATGAATAATAAATATGTATCTTTATTAAGAAAATATAACTTTTATCTAAGCTCATTCTTGTTGGTTGAATAAAAAGGAAACATTTTGTTTGGAATCAGTTTAAAGGGCTATATGAAATAATAATGGTAATAAATTAGAATGGGCTCCTGTCTCAAGTGATAGCATTGCAACTCCAGCAGGTAATTTGTTCCCCAGGTTAAACACTTCAAGAGGATGTTCACAGTAGGCATGCTCTATTTATAAATATGATTATCTCCTGCTTTCAAAAAACATTTGTAATAGTAATGCTAGGATTTTACACTTTTCTTATTCCATATATAAGACTTATGTGAGTTTTGTGGTTGTCTTACCTTAGGGTATCTGGAAAGAACTGGAAAGATCTAGAAAGAATATGTATGAGCATTTGACATCTTTGGTCTCAAGATGTTAGGACTGTCTATACCTCCTAAAGCTATATATATATATATATATATTTTTTTTTTAGTGCAATCCTTATGAAAAATCCAATGGCATTTTTCACTGAAATAGAAAAAAATTCTAAATTTATATAGAACCACAAAAGACCCTGAATAGCCAAAACAATCTTGAGGAAGAAAAAAAAAGTTGGAGTCGTCACGCTTCCTGATCTCAAATTATATCACAAAACAGTATAATATAGTATAGTATGATAATGGCATAAAAACAGACATAGAGACAAATGGAATGAAACAGTGGGCCCATAAGTAAATCCAAGCATAGATGGTCAACTAAATTTTGACAAGACTACCAAGAAGACGCAATGGGTAAAAGATAGTCTATTCAATAAATGATGTTGGGAAAACTGGCTATCTGTATACAAAAGGATGAAATTGGACCCTTATCTTATACCATACATAAAAATCAACTCAAAATAGGTTAAATACCTAAATATAAGACCTGAAATCATAAAACTCCTAGAAGAAGACAAAAGAAAATCTTCTTGACGCTGGTCTTGATAAGGATTTTTTTAATATCTCCCCAAAAGCACAGGCAACAAAAGGAAAATAAACAAGTGGGACTACTTCACACTAAAGAGCTTCTGCATAGGGAAGGAAATAATCAACAAAGTAAAAAGGCTGCCAATAGAGTGGTAGGAAATATCTATGAAACTGTCAAGAGAGCAAACAGACAACCTACAGAATGGGAGAAAATTTTCGCAAGCTGCACATCCGACAAAGGGCTGATAACTAGAATCTATTTAGAACTCAGGAAAATCAGCAAGGAAAAACCAAACAACTCTATCAAAAAGTAGGCAAAGGACATGAACAGAAACTTTTCAAAAGAAGACAGAATAATGGCCAACAAACACATGAAAAAATGCTCAACATCTCTAATCATCAGGGAAATGCAAATCAAAACTCCAGTGAGATATCACTTATCTCAGTAAGAATGGCCTTTTTTTAAATTTATTTTTTATTTTTTGATTTCCTCTTATTATGGGGGTACAGGTATTGTTGGGGATACATATATTGCCCCTGCGACCCCTCCCCCACCCCACCGTGCCAGAGCTTCAAGCGTGTCCAACCCTCAGGTGGTGCGCACCTCACCCATTATATCCATATACACCTTTCCCCTCCTCCCGCATCCCACCAGTCCACCGCCCGATAAAAGTTGGGGTTTTTTTTGACATTTTGCTTACATTGTATATCTTTGCCTCTCCCTAATGAGGGTTAGAGGTAATCCCTTCCCCCCGACAATGTACGTCACATCCCTAAGATGTGGGTGTCCCCCCTGACAAACCTTGGTGAACACTACAACTATTTGAGTATCATAGTTTAACTCAATCAGTACCAATTTGATAGCGAGTAGATGTGTAGCCCATTTTCCAGATCTTGTGTCGCCTCACTTTGTATAATGGGCTTAAGCTTTATCCAGGATAGCATAAACGGTGCTAGCTCACTGTCATTTCTTAGAATTGAGTAAGATTCCATTGTGAGCATATACCAAATTTTAATTATCCATTCCTGAATCGAGGGGCACTTGGGTTGTTTCCAAGACCTTCCAATAGTGAATTGTGCTGCAATAAACATTCAGGTGCAGATGTCTTTATAATAGAAAGTCTTATGCTCTTTTGGGTAGATGCCCAACAATGCTATTACCAGGTCGAATGATATTTCTATTCCTAGCTGCTTGAGATATCTCCAATTCTTTTCCACAAAGGTTGCACTAATTTGCAGTCCCACCAGCAGTGTTAGAGTGTTCCTATCTCTCCACATCCTCACCAGCATTTGTTGTTTTGGGATTTCTTGATAAAGGCCATTCTCACTGGCGTTAGGTGGTATCTCATTGTGGTTTTGATTTGCATTTCTCTGATGATTAGAGATGTTGAGCATTTTTTTATATGTTTGCAGGCCATTATTCTGGCTTCTTTGGAGAAGTTTGTGTTCATTTCAATTGCCCATTTTTTAATGGGGTTGTTTGATTTTTTCTTGTTAATTCTTTTAAGTTCTAGATAGGTTCTTGTTATTACGCCTTTATCAGAAGTGTAGAGGGCAAATATTTTCTCCCACTCTGTGGGTTGTCTATTTGCTCTAATGATAGTTTCCTTAACTGTGCAGAAACATTTTAATTTGATCAGATCCCATTTGTTTATTTTTGATGCGGCAGTGATTGCCT
>VBSM01003219.1:210238-220623 GCA_008086735.1 Cheirogaleus medius | reverse complement strand
TGATTACTTTTGCCCACTTTTTAATGGGGTTGTTAATTTTTTTCTTACTGATTTGAGTTCTTTGTAGATTCTAGATATCAGCCCTTTATCAGATGTGCAGATTGCACATAGTTTCTCCCATTCTGTAGGTCATCTATTTGCTCTGTGGATTATTTTCTTAGCTGTGCAGAAGCTTTTTAGCTTCATCAAGTCCAATTTTTTTATTTTTGTTGTGTCTGTAATTGTCATTGGGGTCTTAGTCATAAATTCTTTGCCTAGACTGATGTTTAAAAGACAATTTCCTACATTTTCTTTGAGAATTCTTATGGTTTCATGACTTACATTTAAATATTTCATCCACCGTGAATGAATTTTTATTAGTTGTGAGAGATAAGGGTCCTGTTTCATTGTTCTGTGTGTGGCTATCCAATTTCCCCAGCATTATTTATTAAATAGGGATTCTTTTCCTCAGTGTGCATTGTTATCTGCTTCAAGAAAGATCAGTTGGCTGTAGGTAGATGGTTTTATATCTGGGTTCGCTGGTCTGTTCCATTGGTCTATATCTCTATTTTTGTACCAATACTGTGTAGTGTTGGTTACTGTAGCTTTGTGGTATAATTTGAAGTCTGGTAATGTGATGTTTTCCAGATTTGTGGAATATGTTATTGGTATACTCATGGGGATTGTATTGAATTTATAAATCACTTTGGGTAGTATGGAGAGTTTAACAATGTTGACTCTACTGAGCCATGAGCATAATATGTTTCTCCATGGGTTTTTGTCCTCTGCTTTTTCTTCCTTTAGTTTTGTAGTTCTCCTGTAGAGATTTTTCATCTCCTTAGTTAAGTATATTTCTAGGTATTTTATTTTTTTTGTAGCTATTGTGAATGGCATTGAGTCTTTGATTTGATTTTCGGCTTTACTGTTATTAGTATACAGGAATGCTACTGATTTGTGTACATTGATTTTATATCCTAAGACTTTGATGAATTATTTAATAATCCCAGGAGTAACCTGAAAAGCAATAGTTCAACCTTCTCTTTCCTGATTCCATACCCTTTATTTCTTTCTATTCTCTGATTGCTCTGGCTAGGGCTTCCAGCACTATTTTGAATATAAGAAGTGACAGTAAGCACCCTTGTGTTGTTCCAGGTTTTGGGGGGAATGCTTTCAATTTTTCCCCACTCAGTATGATGGTGGCTGTGGGTTTGTCATATATGGCTTTTATAATTTTCAGATATGTTCCTTCTATGCCTAATTGAGGCATAGTAGGGTTTGTTGAGGGTTTTTATTATGAAATGATGCTGGATTTTATCAAATACTTTGTCTGCATCTATTGAGATGATTATACAGTCTTTGTTTTTGCTCTATTTATTTGTTGAATCACATTTATTGATTTACATATGTTGAACCATCCTTGCATTCCTGGGATGAAGCCCACTTTATCATGGTGGATTATTTTTTTGATGTGCTGTTGAATTTGGTTTGGTAGTATTTTATTGAGGGTTTTTGTATCTGTATTCATATGGGATATTGGTCTGTAGATTTCTTTTTTTTTCGTATCCTTTCATGGCTTTAGTATCAAAGTGACACTGGCTTCATAGAATGAGTTGGGGAGAATTCCCTCTTTCTCTATGTTATGGAATAATGTGTGTAGTATGGGTACCAGCTCTTCTTTTTAGGTCTGGTAGAATTTGGCTGTGAATTCACCCAGTCCAGACTTTTTTTGTTGAAAGATTTTTTATTAGTGCTTCAATACTACTTGTATCTATATGTCAGAATCTCTGTTCTGAATCTGTTGGACTGTTCAGTTCTATTTCTTTCTGATTGAGTCTTGGCAGGTTATGTTTTTCCTGGAATTTGTCCATTTCCTCTACATTTTCTAGTTTATATGCATAGAGATTTTTATAGTATTCATAGATGAAGTTTTGTATTTTTGTGGTATCAGTTTTAATGTCTCCTTTTTCACTTCTGATTGAACTTACTTGGGTCCTTTCTCTTCTGTTCCTGGTTAACCTAGCAAGAGGTCTCTCAATTTTGTTCATATTTTCAAAGAACCAACTTTTTGTTTCATTGATCTTTTGTTTTATTTTTTTGTTTTCCATTTCATTTAGTTCTGCTTTGACCTTTGTTATTTCTTTTCTTCTACTGGCTTTGGGTTTGCACATTCTTTTTTAGTTCCTTGACATGTGACATTAGGTTATTAATTTGTGATCTTTCTGTCTGTTTAATGTAGGCATTTAAGGCTATGAGTTTCCCCTTGAGGAGTGCTTTTGCTGTGTCTCATAGATTTTGATTTCTTGTGTCCCCTTTGACATTCAATTCAAGAAATCTCTTGATTTCTATCTTAATTTCATTCTTGACCCAACAATCATTCAGCAGAAAATTGATTAATTTCCATGACTTTGTGTAGGTTTGACTATTTCTCTTGTGATTGATTTCTAGTTTTATTCTACTCTGGTCTGAGAAAATACATGATATTATTTCAATTTTTTTCAATTTCTTGAGACCTGTTTTGTGGCCCAAGATATGATCAATGTTGGAGAAGTTTCCATGTGCTGCTGAGCAGAATATATATTCAGTAATCATTGGGTAGAATTTCTGTAAATGTCTGTTAGGTCTATTTGATTTAGGGTCTAGTTTAAGTGTAGTGTTTCTTTATTTATTTTCTGCTTTGATAATTTATCCAGCTCTGATAGTGGGGTGTTGAAGTCCCCAGCAATTATGACAGTGGCATTTGTTAGTTTGCTCAGGTCTAGTAAGATTTATTTTAAGGATCTGAGACCTCCTGTGTTAGGTGCATATATATTTAGGATGTTATGTCTTCTTGTTGAATTACTCTCTTTATCATTATATAATAACAACTCTTTGTCTTTATTCACCTTTGTTGATTTAAAGTCAATTTTATCTGATATGAGAATGGCTACATCTGCTCTCTTTTGGTTCATTTTTTTCACCCTTTTATGTTGAGTCTATGTGCATCCTTGTGGGTTAGATGTGTTTCTTGGAGACAGCAGATAGTTGCATTGTGTTTGTTCAACCATTTAGCCATCCTATTTCTTTTGAGTGGAGAAATCAGACCATTAGTCTTGAGTGATAGAATTGATATGTGGCATGCTGATCTGTTCATCATGACGGGTACCTTATGGGTACTACCCATGGGGTTTTTTTGCCCTCTTGTGATATTGTTTTATAAGTGTTGTGGGTTTTCAATGGGTTATGGGTGATTTTATACTGGCTGATATCTATTGTGCTGATTTATGTATAATGCAGTTCTGAGTGTTTCCTACAGAGCAGGTCTGATCATGACATCTTCCCTCAGTATTTGCTTTTCTAGAAAAGACTTAATTTCCTCATCAGTTGTAAAATTTAGTTTTGCAGGATACACAATTCTAGGCTGGTAGTTGTTCAGTTTAAGAAGATTGAAGATTGGGCCTCACTTCTTTTTGGCTTGTAAGGTTTCTGCTGAGACATCTGCAGGTAGCCTAATGGGTTTTCCTTTGCAGGTTAGTTGTTGCTTTTCTCTTGCTGCTTGCAGAATTTTCTATTTGATTTTGACTTTGGTCAGGTTGATAACTATGAGACTTGGAGATATCCTATTTGCCATGAATCTTCCCAGGGTTCAATGACCATCTTGTATCTATATGTCTGAATCTCTGGAAAGTTTTCCTCAACAATTCTCTCAAATAGGTTTTCTAGGCTTTTAGCTCTTTCTTCTCCCTCAGGGATACCTATAATTTACATGTTAGTTCACTTCACACAATCCCAAGTTTCTGATTGCTCAGACTTTTGTATTCTCTTTTCTGCCTCTTTTAGTGACTGAGTTAGCTCAAGAACCTTGTCTTCAAGCTCTGACATTCTTTCTTCTCTTTATTTAGTCTGTTATTTAAGCTTTTGACTGTGTTTTGAAATTCTCTAAATCAGCAGTCCTCAACATTTTTGGCACCAGGGACAGGTTTCATGGAAGACAATTTTTCCACACACAGGGAGGAGGTGGAGCTCAGGCAGTGATGCAAGCATTGGGGAGTGGCTGTAAATATAGATGAAGCTTTGCTCACTCACCCACCATTTGCTCACCTCCTGCTGTGCAGCTTGGTTCCTACATTTCATGGAAGACAATTTTTCCATGGATGGGGGTGGGGGAGGCAGAGCTCATGTAATGATGTTGCCCAGTTCCTATAAGGCAGCTGCCAAGACTTCCCAAGTGATGCCTGAGGCACCTCCTCTGCTCAGATTTTGGTCTTCAGGGTGGGACTCTTGGCTCCCAGTCACAGGACATGGCATGAGGGAGCATCTGCTCTGCCTGCTCCCTCTGCAGCCTGGCAGGGTCAATGCAAAGGCTACTGCTGCAAAGCTAAGTCATGAGAAGTCCTGGAGCCATGCACCTGAGAGCTCAGGATGGCATCAGCTGCAGAAACTCAGGACCAGCAGCCACCAGACCCTTACTGTGCCTGCTTTCTGGTGCAATGTCTCTACACAGACTTTAGGCAGCTCCCCAGTCAGTCCAAAGGTCTGCAGTGGGGGAGGAAGACTCCTCACAGCTTGAGCCACCTGTGCTCTCCTAAAAAGTGAGGGATGCTTCTATTCTGTTGTATTCCCCTTCCCCCAGCAGTGTGAACTGTACTGGGACCCCAGCTTAATCTCTGAGATGGGTGGTGCTTGTGAGTAAGAATAAGCCACACCGTGTTTGATTGTGTCAGTAAATGCTGTAATGGGCTGTATAGTTGTTTTCCCTGTCAGTAGTTGGTGCTTTCAGGAAAGAGCCAATAGCACTGTTTTACTTTGGTGCCTATAATTGGCTCCAGCCCCTCAGGAGAAGCACTTGAATGCCCAGGGCAGTGGAAGTGGCCCTGGAGCTTGCAGGAGATTGCTTATTCTCCACCACAACTGAGGTTGGAGGATAAGCAAGGCTGAATGGGACTAAATTGGGTGAGCCTGCCTTCAGGCTCTGCAGAGGGAGGTCTTAGAACTGTCTCAGCAGTGATCAAAGGTCAGCTCTTAGGCCCATGGGGAATACTACTGGGAAGGGGGCTGAAGCAGCCTCACCATACCAGAAAGTCTGCTCATAGGGAAAGGGCCATCTATAATTTACCAACTGGCTATTGGGAGTGAGTTTCACTCTTCTCCCTCCTCCCCTGCCCTGTGAATCTCCTTCCAGTGTCTGCTTGCAAATGGGCACCCAAATTAGCTAAACTAACTAGCAATGGCGCTGCAGGTTGGGAACCTCCCTGCCCAAGGACCCGCCCCAGTCTGCAAGCGGGGCTTTCCTGTGGGGGGATGGGTGCTCCACCAGTGCACTGCCACTCAGACCCACAGAGCATTCCTTGTCAGTTCAGTCCGCATGTGCTCCCTTGCCTCTTTAGCTCTGAAATCTACCCTATGTGCCCCCAAGCAACCCAATCAAGTCCGGTGTTGGGGGGGTATGGAATCCAGCCGGCATGTCTGCCAGCAGGCATCTCCAGGGAGTGCCAGCTTGCTGGGAACTTCCAGACTGAGCACTCCTAGGCCCACTGCAGGTCCTCAAGGGAAAAAGTGTGGGCCCCACTGTCTGTGGAAACCTCAGACTGGAGGGTGCACCAGCAGAGGGGGGAGCCGCTTTTGACCCTTTCAGCTGCAGTGGGTGCAAGAGGGATGGGGAAGGAAGAGAGTTTCAATGGAGAAGAGACAGCTCTCCACTCTTCTGGTCCCTCTCCCTGGAATGAAGCCTGCACAAAATGTCCAAGCTCTGGGATCACATGAATTCTCTGGGGCCTACCACAGTCTGGACAGGAATTGGGAACTGTCTGTGTGGAAACAGGTGGTGTGAGAACTAAAGGGCTGGAGCTCCCTGAGTTAGAGAAAGGGACTCTGTGGGCAGAGGAGCAATATGGCATCAGCCATCTTGGCTCTGGGCCAGTGGCTTCAGAGTGTGACCCTGAAGGGGCTGAAAGCCCAATGCTTTATTTCAAGAAGGTCCCAGTTCAGTGGTTGCAGCAACCCTGGGGCTCATGAGGGTAGAAAAGCTCCCAAGCAACTCAGCAGCCCGCTATCAGAGGTGTGAGCAAAGGAGAAACGAAACCTCCACCTACCATCTTCATCTGACTCTGAGTGTCTCTGGGGTTGATTTTTGCCAATATCTATTCTGTTTCTGTTCTGTTTCACAATTTTTTCTCTGAGAAATTTCCAGCAGGCTCTGGCAACTTTCCTCCCCAAAATACACCTGAGCTATGCCCATTCCCCTCCTCCTTTATCTGAAATCTTTCCTTTGCTTCATGACGATCTGGCAACTGATGTCTCTAGTAGGCCTTCTCTCTCAACGAGTTTTTAATTTCACTTTTTTGTTATTGACATTGTAAAAGTTAATTTTGAACTCTTCCCCTAGGGAATCAGCATTATCCTTTTTAATAGTTTGCCCATAAACCCTGTTTTAAACACAATGTGTGAAATGTGTATGAAACAAAACTGGGGCATATAACAGTTAATGATATATAACAATCATATTCTGCTCAATCTCTCCCAGCCTACTCCATGGCCAACAACTAAAACTACATTTTAATGCTTGTCTAATATGTCTCAGAGAGTATAGGAAGCATTTTTCAATTCTTGGCTTATTTAACCTTAACAGTATTTCTAGAGGCAGAAATGATATGGAGGAACACTAATATAGGACAAGGCCAGCTCATTGCCATCCCTCTTGTTGGGACATAGATAAGGGGAAGGAGGCAGAAAAAAAGTTACCTTCGAGGTAAGTCAAGTTTTTTGTAGCTCTAGGAGAGTGAAGTAAGAGGTAAATGAGCCTGTATAGAATAAATTCAAGATGTATTATAAAATAACAGGAGTATGACCTATTTGAGAAAGAGAGAAGGTACAAAAGAGGACAGAATGTATCAAATGGAAAACATAAGAGAGTGATATAAAAAAGAACATGGAAAAAGAACAAAGACATCCTGGAGAGAGCAAAGTGATGAAGCAGCAGTGGTTGATAAATAAGGATGTGTGAATTTAGCTGGTAGAAATCGAGGAAGAGACAGATGCACAGGTGTGCATGCACAGATGCACACACACACATCCACACACTCAAAGAGGTGTTTAGAACAGACAAGACCCAGGAGCTACAACCTCAGTGGAGGCTTATCTATTAGAAACACCAAGCATGTGCTTAGGGTACCACCAAATTATAGTGTCAAATGCAGTTGGGGGAAACTTTTCACGTTTTAAATACAAACAAACCATTGAAGGTGTCATTGTTGGGAAATAATCCAGAATTTTGTTAGACTTCCTTACTTATATTTGAATGCTCAATACATTTTTATTTTGAATTACATATATGAAAGATCACTGTAAAGTGTTTAGAGCATGGAACACCTGAAGATTTTAACCTAGCTCTATCTTCCATGCAATTCTAGCCACCATCCCTTTTCTATCCCCTATGTCTATGTAAGGACCGGCAACATTCAAGTAAGGTCAAACAAATATTATTCCACAACATGGTCTTCAGAGCAAAAAATGATATGAAAAATTAATAGTCCTTTAACCTAAAGTCATAGGTTTGACTTTGAGCCTTCCTGAACACGTCAAAATCCTCATTTTCATTGCTTCACTTCAGAATATCATGTTCTTACTTCCTTGCCCTGTTTAGGAAAAGGTCATAGCCCTCACATTTCCTCATTCCTTCTCAACTTACTTCTTCTTCATGCTTACTTTCTCCTTCCTTTGCTAGCCCTAGAGATGGTAGCCAGGGAAGGAGGACTGGGGAAGGAAGAAGAGCATGGCAAGAGGTCAAAAATTCAACCACAAATTCACCTAAATAACAATCTCAGCATTTCCTCTCACACCCAGTTTTGCTGATTCCAAAGGACTTGCCTAGGAAGTCCTGCTGACACTCAGTTTTCTTGTATGTCCCTTAGCTTTCCTCCCTGCTGTGCTTTCTCATATCTTTCTTAATTAGCCACTTTTCTTCTTTCTGAAATAATTTTAGAATAATTGTGTGCGAGTGCACAATTTTTAAAACATTACATATCTAAAGTGTTGTAGCATCCTCGCACATGACAGCTGAGTCACGATCCCAGACTACTGTCACAAACATTTTCTTTCAACAACCCCTTACTCTATATCTATTGTCACCTGTTGCAGAGAATGTCTGAGGCCAGTGTAATTTTGTTCCTTTAAATTACAGCTTACCTATTTTTAAAATTTAACTTTTTTCCCCTCAGAATACTTTCCTTTGTATTTAAAATGTTTCCAAATATGTGTAAGTCTCTTTTTTCTCTTTTTGTTATTTTTCCCCAAAATACAATGATCCTTTTAAATATATGTATTTAATTAATCTTTCTCTATTTAGAAAACTTTTATTATTCCAATCACATTTTTGATCATTTATTTTATGCCATTTATTGTGATTTATACTTAGGGAAGGGCTCTGTTTCTTAGGTTGCATTATTCAGCTCTGCCTCCTATTTATCATTTTTGTTTTTCTCCTCAATACTCTAACAGAGGTTCTCAGATTTACCTTCCTTTTATAAATTTATTTTTCTGTACTGTCTCAATTATTTTCTTTACTTCCTGTAATATATATTTTAATTATGCTATTACATTTTTAATGTTCTATAAGCCTTTCCAACTTCACCAAGCCCCCATTCCAACTCTTACTATTATATTGCTCTCTTCCTGTGTTTGTATGTTAATGTCTCAGAAGAGCCAGAAAGGTGACAAAACTTCTAAAGATTTTTCTGTCACCTTCCCTTGCTCAGGAATTGTCTTTTGTGTTCACAGTCCTTTTCTTACCTCTTGATTCTTTACAAGTATAATGCTGAATTTTGTTTTCATTCAATAGATTAGGGGATTCAATACACTGACGCATACACACACGTATGTTTTGTTTATGTTTACTTCCTCATATCCACAGCTGGAGGACAGTTTGATGGGCACTGCTCTCCACATATTCCCAGTTTCTAGAGGATATTCCTTTACTTTAGTACAACTGGATTTAAGTAAAATGCCATTTGATGCTTACTGCCTGGTTTTTAACACCTTTAATTTATGGACTACTTTGAAAATGACAGCTCCTTCCCATCACCCACACAAGATATGGCTGTTTTTGGTACCATAGTTCTCAAAAAGATATGGCTGTTTTTGGTACCATAGTTCTCAAAAGCAAACATGGGTTGCTTCAAAACCAGAGGCAATAAAATGGTCGGTTCTGAGTTTTCTCAGGTAAGTATAGGTACAGACCTTTCATTTCTGCAGTGGGAGTAGGGAGTAGGAAAAGGATAAGGCATTAATGAGGCAATCATACACATAATTATAAACATAATCATAAAATAGAAGATTGTTACCCTGTCAGACATGACCCTACATACCCAATACCAGAACATGTAATTAGACAGAGTCCACATAATAAAGTTGTAGGTAATGTAATTGTCCTTGTGATGGCAACTAACATTATTTAAGCTGAAGTACTGATCTGAGCAGTGGATCTTGGCACATGTTCATATAAGTAAATCCTTTAGTTCAGTTTCCAAAATTGTCGCAATCCTCTCACAATTCTCAGTTCATTTCACCTCCCATCACTGGGAAAAATAACACAAACAGTATTTGGCAAAATGGGAGGAAGCCAATTATGTCACCTTTGCAAAAACTAAGATGTTTGCTCTTAGACATATTATTTCATTCTAGTGGGCTTTTGATAACTTGACTGACAGAAAATGTACTTATAAGCACTGGATTGATCTAAGCAGTCCTAAATTTTTAAATTGTATATATTTAAGGTATACAATATGATGTTTTGATATCTGTATACAAAGTGAAATGATTTTTATAGTCAAGCAAATTAATATACCCATCGTCTCATAACTCATCTTTTTATGTTGTTAAAAGTACCTAAAATCTACTCTCTTAGCAAATTTCCAATACCCAATACTGCATTGTTAACTATAGTCTTCATGCTACACACTGGATCTCTAGGTTTATTCATCCCATGTAACTGAAACTTTGTACCCTTTGACCTCCATCTCCCTATTTTCCCCACCTCTACACCCACCACTATTACCAACCCTTTTGCTCTCTGTTTCTATGTATTTGAGTTTTGTATTTTTTTTTAAGATTTCACATATAACCGAGATCATGCAGTGTCTAATTTTTTTTCTGTTTCTGGCTTATTTTACTTAGCATAATGTCCTCTTGGTTCATCCATATTATTGTAAAATGGCAGAAACTCCTTTTTTTAAAGGCTGAGTAATATTCAATTGTATATTTGTGTTGTGTGTGTGTATGTGTGCACATTTCTTGGCTATTGTGAATAATGCTTTGATGAACACAGAAGCACAGATATCTTTACAAGGTGGTGATTTCATCTCCTTTGGATATATACCCAGAAAAGGCACTGCTGGGTCATATGGTAGTTCTATTTTTTTTTATTTCAGCATATT
>VBSM01003219.1:177557-190149 GCA_008086735.1 Cheirogaleus medius | reverse complement strand
ATTGCCTTCTGTCCATGTCTTCATTCAAGAACCACCAGAAACACGTCTGTAGTTGAACAAGTGGTGTTGATTTCTCTTTGCAGAGATGGAAAATGCACACCATCGGGAACCTTGTGGTGCTTCAGATAGGGTGTTGGAAATGATGTATGAGAGGAATTTGGCTTGTGTTAGCTGATATGGGGGAAGGTAAGGCAGCACAGATTTGCTCTGGATTGGATGCTGCTGTGCTGGTTAATTTTATGTCCCCTTGACTGAGTTAAGAGATGCCCAGACAGCTGGTAAACACTATTTTTGGTGTGTCTGCGAGGGTGTTTCTAGAAGAGATTAGCATTTGAGTCAGTGGACTGAGTGAAGAAGACCTGCCTTCACCAGTGTGGGTGGGCTTCATCCCATCCATTGGAGGCCCATGATCATTGAGTCAATCTGCATAATAAATCACCTTTCCTGCATTCTGTTGGTTCTATTTCTCTGGAGCACCCTGACTAAAGCAGATGCTGTCAGGAAATGGGAATAATTCTATCATTGGGTGCGGTAATAAATATTTTCTAGAAGAAAGGAAAACTAGAGAAAGGCTCAAGTTTTATTTGGTAAAGAAATAGTGGCCACTCATTTTAGCCAGTGTACAGAGATGTGTGGTCACTTGGTGGTTTGAACATATTTCTGCTTTGACATTTGCTGTGTGTTTGGGACTTTGGGATGGCCTTGCTTTTATCACGCTCCATCACGGGTTCAAAGTGGTCTTGTCTGAGGTTGACATTCTGTGAATTTTTCTATTCTGCAGAAGACTATGCAATATGAGTGTCAGATTAGCTCCCAGATGCAAAGGAATGTGTTTCTCTTTCTCATTCTCTTTCCCATTTTCAGAGAGTGAAGTTTTTGCTTAAGGTGAATTTTTCAAATACTGTTATAAGGTGTTTTTAAAGATATGTTTTCTTTTGTTTTAGTGCTTTTATTACATTTGTTGAATATCTTTCTACAAATGATATTTATTTTCATTCTTTCTCAATCAGAATATACTGAATGTAATTTGAAATTTCTTAACTACTCAGAGTCATTGTTGTAAATGACCATTTCTGTACACCATTAGAAACACAGCGAAGTGGAAAATGACCTCTAAATGCTTCCCCTTTCACTATTTAATTCCATGCTGATACAGTTGTATATTTTGATTTCTTGCTACTGTTGGCTCTCTTTTCATCGATATCACTTTGTGGAGTTTTTCTTTTTCCTTTCAACATCTTTAGACCTGCTATGTCTTATCCATTGTGGACATGAAAACTGTAAAGCCAATATATCTAAAATCTACATTATGCTTGATTAGAGACAATAGACAAACAAAGTTCATGGAGTTTGTAAGATTGGAAATGGTTATGTGGTTGGCACATGATACTCTAGGTAAGAGATCCACATTGGGAAATTCCTTTCTGTAGTAAGATTCTGATGAAAATATTGTTTGTGGTAGTGAGTCCAGGGTTCAAACTAAACCAAAAGAGATATTTACTCAAGGAAGCCGGAGACAGTGCAGGTGGAGCAGAGAACTAGAAGCAGAGGTACCAAAGATTCAGAGGAAGCATGGGTACTGCTGAGGACATGGAGCTGAGCCTAAAGTCCAATGCACAAAGCAATGGTGCAAATGAGATGATGAACAGAAAAGTGGGAGGAGTTAGAAACTGGACAGGATCAAATGTAAAGATCAGGTGTAAGAAACCAGCTCATACCAAAACTATGAATGGCCAGTCACAGTTGGTCTCCACTTTCACATCAAATTTGAAACATACTTTGATTCAGAAATAAAAGCTTAAATAAATTCTGTTAGTTATGAAATTATAAAACATGGAAGAGGAGCTAAGTCAGCCAGAGTATTACCTTGACTTGATAGTCTAAATTGAGTTGGGAAGAGGAAACACAAACAGGAGTGAAAAAAGTCAGAGAAGTTTACGGAAGAGGATTTGTAAAGGTAAGCTGAAACAAGGGAGAGAAGTTGATTTCACCTGGTGCCTTATGCTTTTATTGACTTTTTCCCAAACACGTTTAATATTTTCTGTCAAACAGCAGTAAGAGAGAGAGAGTATACTTCATTGGCTAAGAGCGAAGCATCTAGGAATAAGATGACTCTGATCCACATTCTGTTTCTAATGCTTTAATTGTATAAACTTTGAACATTGCTAAAATTCCTTTAATGGTAAAGTGAAAATAATACTACTTATTTACTTGTAACATTGTTAAGAACTAAATAATTATGTATCATTTAGTAGATCACTTAGCACATAGTAACTATTATGTAAGTACAGTTACTATTATTACTTCCATTATAATATCTTCAGTATAATATAGAATTAGTATTTTTCACAATAATATTTGGATACCATTGTGTGTGTGTGTGTGTATAATTTTATTGTGGTATGAACACTTAACATGAGATCTACCATCTTAACAGATTTTTAAGTGTACTATGCAGTGTTGTAATCTAGAGGCACAATGTTGTACTAGAATTTTGCATAACTAAAATATTAAACCCATTGATCGGCAACTCCCCATTTCCTCCTCCTCCCAGCACCTAGCAGCCATTATGCTATTCTTTGCATTTATGAGTTTGACTACTTTAGATACCTCATAGAGTGGAATCATGTGGTAATTTTTTCTGTGACTGACTTATTTCACTTAGCATGATGTCCTCCAGGTTCATCCGTGTTGTTGCATATTGCAAGAATTCCCCCCTTTTTAAGGCTGAATAATATTCTGTTGTATATATATAACACATTTTTTATCCATTTATTCATTGATGAATATTTGCGGGGGGGGTTGGTTTTTTGTTTGCTTGCTTGTTTTTTGCATTTAGACCATTGCGGATAGTGCTGCAGTGAACATGGAAGTACCAATATCTCTTTGAGATCCTGATTCCAATTCTTTTCAATAAATACCCAGAAGTGGGATTGCTGCATCATGTGGTAGTTCTAGTTTTGAAGAACTGCCATCTGTTTTCCATGAGGCTGAAACATTATGCATTCCCACCATCAGTGTGCAAGATTTCCAGTTTCTCCACATCCTCCCCAACACTTGTTGTCTTTTCTTCTTTTCATAATAGCTATCCTGATAGATGTGAGGTGATATCTCACTGTGGCTTTAATTTTCATTTGCCTGATGACTAGTAACACTGGGCATCATGCCATGTACCTGGTGACTGCATGTCTTCTTCAGAGAAATGTTTATTCAAATCCTCAGTCTATTTTTAAGCTGGGTAGTTTCTTTGAGTTGTAGCAGTTTTTTTATATATTTTGCAAATTAACCCCTTATTACATACATGGCTTGCAAATATTTTCATCTATCCCATAGGTTGCCCTTTCATGTGAAGATTGTTTCCTTTGCCATATAGAAGTTTTTAGTTTGATGTAGTTTATTTTTGCTTTTGTTGCCTGTGCCTTGGGGTCATATCCATTAATTAATTACAAGACCAATGTCATGAAGCTTTCCCCCTGTGTTTTCTTCTAGGATTTTTACAGTTTTGGGCCTTTCATTTAGGTCTTTAACTCATTTTTAGTGTATTTTTGTGTATGGTGTAAGATAAGGGTCTAATTTCATTGTTTTGCATATGGATATTCAATTTTCCCAACACCACTGTTAAAGAGCCTATTCCTTCCCACTGTGTATTCTTGGCACCCTTCTTGTACTTGACCATATATGTGTGGATTTATTTCTGGGCTCCTGTTCTGTTCTGTTTATCTATATGTCTGTCTTTGTGCCAGTGCCATAAATTTTAAAAATATACATTATAATCAGAAAATGTGATGTGTCCAGCTTTGTTCTTTCTTTTCAAGACTGTTTTGGCTATTCAATTTCTTGTGTAGTTTCATTTGAATTCTAGAAATGTTCTTTCCTATTTCTGTAAAAAATGCCTTTGGCATATTTGATAGGGATTGCATTGAATCTGTAGATTGCTTTTGGTAGCATGGATATTTTAATAATATTAATTCTTTAAATTCATGAACTTGGGATATCTTTCTATTTGTGTCTTCTTAAATTTTTTTGCATCAATATTTTATGGTTTTCAATGTACAAGTCCTCCATTTCCTTAGGTAAGTTTATCCCATGTATTCTATTCTTTTTGGTGGTACTGTAAATAGGATTGTTTTCTTAATTTCCTTTTCAGTTAGTTTGTTCTTAGTTTATAAAATGCAACTGACTTTTCATGAGTTGATTTTGTTTCCTGCAACTTTACTAAATTCACTTATTAATTCTAATAATTTCTTTTGAGTCTTTTAAATTTTTCTCTGTATAAGATCATGTCATCTACATACAAGGGCAATTTTACTTCTTCCTTTCCAGTTTTGGATGCCTTTTATTTCTTTTACTTGCTTAATAGTGAGGACTTCCAGTACTATGTTGAATAGAAATAGTGAGAGTGGGCATTCTTGTCTAGTTCCTCATCTAATAGAAAAGCTTTCAGTTTTTCACCATCAGGTATTATGTTAGCTGTGGCCTTTTTATATATGGACTTTCTTATGTTGACATAGTTTCCCTCTTTTCCTAGTTTGTTGAAGATTTTTGTTATAAAAGGATGCTGAATTTTATCAAATGCTTTTTATGTATGTGATTGAGATGATCATGTGATTTTTATCCTTCATTCTCTTACTGTGATGTATCACATTTATTGATTTTTGTGAGTAGCAGCTCACACCACAAGTAATCCATTATGTAAGTATAATAATATCAGAAATGACCTTTCATGAACCATCCAACAATAAATCTCACATGGTCATGATGTATAATCATTTTAATGTGCTGTTTAATTCAGTTTGCTAGTCATTTGTTGAAGATTTTTGTTATCTATGCTCCTCATGGATATTGGCTTGTAGTTTTCTTTTCTTGTGGTGTCTTTGTCTCATTTTGATATCAGCGTAACACAGGCCCAACAAATTAGTTTGTAAGTATTCCTGCCTCTTTAATTTTTTAGAAGATTCTGAGAAGGATTTACATTCATTATTCTTTAAATTGATAGAATTCACCAGTGAAGCTATCTGGTTCTGGACTTTTCTTTGATGGGAGGTTTCTCATTACTAATTTACTGTTCATGCTAGTTAAAGTTCTGTTTAGATTTTCTGTTTCTTCCTGATTAAGTCTTAGTATATTGTATTTCTCTTGGAATTCATCCATTTCTAATAGGTAGGTAATCCAGTTTGTTGGTGTATGATTATTCATAGTAGTCTCTTATGATCCTCTTTACTTCTGTGATTTCAGTTGTATTAGTGTATCTTTCATTTTTAATTTTATTTATGAATATCATTGTTTAAATTAAGTATAAATTACCGTATGTAGTAGTTTTTTCTTTTGCTGGTTACTTGTTTTATACAGTCATTCACTGAAACACATACTATTCTTTTTCCTCATTCTTTCCTTTCCTCCAATCCTTTTCTTCTCAGTTTTATTCCACAGATGTTTATTGAATGTATTATGTGCATGGCACAATAGTTAGAGTTAAACATTTTAACAATATAACTTTATTGCTGTGTAGTGGAGAAAGCACCAAGTGAGAGGACTTGAGTTTCAGGTCTGGATAGATTAGTTGCTTGTTGTCTAACTAGTGGCTGTGACCTTTACATCTGAAAAGTGAAAGATGAGATAAATTACCTTTCAGGTAACCCTCAGCTCTAAAATTGCATGATTTACTGCATATTTTAGAACATGAGACACATTTGACTATGAATTATAAAATCAAAAGGAAGCACTTTCTCTTTGTCCTCCAAAGGAAGAAAGTAAGCTATTGAAAAGCTTTGTACTGGCAGGAAATAAGTAATACTGCCTGAAATTCCCAGCATATATGTAATTGTTTTCAGGTTAACTGACATTTAGATATATCTTCAATTTTGTTGCAGTTGTAAACAATATTTATTCATGCACTTCTTGATATTTGTCTATTTCCTTAGTAATGACATACTTGTCAAAAATTTGTGCTTTTTATAGATTTTAGCTGTATTTTGCCATATTACACTCTAGGTTTAATAACTATTAATATTATATGTGGAATTGCAGAAAAGATTTAATGGCACGGTAAATATTTACTACAAATTAAGTTAAAATATAGATTAAAGAAAATATATATAATATATAATATGATTACTTTTTGTGAAAAGGAATCCTATTTATACATTATGGCCCATCAGTTAGGCTAAAATCTTGCCATATTCAGGAAAGGTGTGTCTTTTCTTGACAGAAACATATATTCAAGTTTGGGTCATGATTACAGTTAAAAATAAATAATACAAATTTAAGCTATAAATATTGAATTATACATTTTAAAATAGGCTTGATTAAAAATTAAAATTATTATAAAATACACCAATCTTAGACAAAAGGCTGTGAAGCTATGACTGTAAAGTATAAAAAAAAAATGCTCATGGTTCCCCAGATTTTGCTATACTTTTAAATTACAATTGGCAAAAGAATCTTAAAATATCACTTTTTATTGTGATCTACTAATAGCAGCTCACAACACAAGTAATTCAAGTACAGTAATACCAGTAATGACCTATACTTTTTCAGTGAGGTAAAGGAAATGATCATGCAATTGAACTTCACAGAGAAGTTAAATTTCTACATCTTTTTAATACATGCTGACTCTGAATTTCTGTTGTTGTCATGGACTAGTAAACGCAGCCTGTGGAACATCACCGGTCCTTGGGCCCCACTGAGTGTAACTGCCCTAGGGAGCATGTCTGCTTATGCACTCAGCCATCGGGTTTTGACACTTGCTTTGAATCAGTCATTATTTAACATGTCATGGACATGTGAGTAAATATCAAAAGAGAATTTGTATTCATAGAGCTCATATCTTGTGGGGATGTCAGGCCATAATCAAATAAATATAGTAGTGAATGTTAAGGATGCATCATGCTATAAAGAAAGTGAAGCAAAGCAAAAGACCAGAAAGGGTTGGGAACAGTGGGTCCTACTTTAGGTAGACTTGCCAAGGACCCTGACAATTTTTAAACAAAGATCCAAATGAAATGAGTGAGCAGGCCCCATGAAAAGCTGGAGAAAGATTTGTCAAGCAGATGGAACAGCAGGTGCACACACACTAAATCAGAAAAAAAAGCTTGTAATATTTTGAAGAATAGAAAAAATCATTGTGGTTAAAGTAGAATAAGTGAGTTGAGAAAATGTAGGCAATGAGGTTAAGGAGACAGGCAGAGCAAGATTATGTAGGGAGGTGTGGGCCACGGAAAGAAGTTTGGATTTTCTTTTGAGTGTGATGAGAAACTAGAAATTGAGTGGTGATGGGATTGATTATGCTTTCACAAGAACTCTTTCCTGCAGTGTGGAAAATAGATTATAGTGGGGCAATAGTGAAGTAAGGGAGTGAGTCAGAAATATTTCAGATGTCTAAGAGATATGAGATCATTGTCTCTGCTGAAGTAAAGATAAAGGCATGAGAAGTGCTAAGATTTGGGATATGTATTGAGGGTTTAGCTGACAGAATGTGATGATGGAGCAAATATATCCTATAAAAGGAAGACTTGTACCTTTGAAGGTTTTAACAAGAACAAAAAGATGAATGGCATTACCATCTTTGCTAAGATGAGGAATACATGGCTACGAAAGGTTTGAAAGTGAAATCGAGAGTTCTATTTAATTATGCTAACTTTTAAGATGTATATTAGGCATCCACGTGGATATTTCAAGTAGACAGATATTTGCATCTGAATCTGATAGGAAAGGTAAGATCTGGGAATTTAAAAAATGGGCTTAATTACCATAAACATTGTCTTAAAGTCAGGAATGGTTGAGTTTACTTAGAGCTGTATGCTTGTTTCAAAATATCACGTGTGCCCCATAGATATGTATAATTATTATGTATCAACAAAAAATAACCTGAAGCAGTCATTTTCAGGCTAGGAAAAAAAGCAATTAGGTCCTACATATGTACCTTTCCATGTTATATAAGTCTAAGTTGGTTTCTAAGATCTCAATCAATATTCTAAATGGATATATGGAACATTAAAAAATTTCTTTCAGCTTCTAACATTTCTCTATATAATATCCCAGTATATTGAAGTTACATATATCACATAGGGTAACTGTTATTTTTCATATAAAAATGTATTTTCCAAATAGTTATTTGACATTTACAATGTGCCAGCCTTGGGTGTCAATTAGAAATCAAGTTAGACATATTCTTTATTATAAAGAGGTTATATCTTTATAATAGCAAATAAATAGGCAGTGTTGTAAATATTATGATGAGGTAAGGATGCCAAATAAAACCTTTTAATTCGGACTTGGAAGAGCAAGGGTGTCCTCCTGCAAGGAGTGGCATCTCAATTGAGAAGCAGGTCATTAGCAGAAGCTATGCAGGTGAAGAGAGTTGGAGTGAGGGCTGTTCTGAAGACTGTCACAGTTGGAAAGTAAAGTGTCGTGAAGCTGCAGAGGTGGAAGAGGACATTGCATGGAAAAGGACAAGAGTTGGGTGGAGTATGAAGTGTGGTTGGGTTGAAAGATCATGGTCAGAAAATAGATTAGATTGCTAAGTGGGAACTTGAAGAACTAGGGGTGCATAAATGATGTTAAAACATTTTAAGCTATTTCTTGGTGGCAATAGTGTAGTGAATAGGAAGGAGTCAATAATAGTCAGCTACTGTTGAAAGTCAAATAAGATATAATCATGTAATATTAGGGGGTGAAAGTGATGATGGAGAAAATTGGATAGATCTTAGACTTGAGAAGAATTTACCTACGAAGGGAAAATTCATAATATGATAGATATTTAATTTCTCCTGAGAAGACATGTTCTAGATATTTCTGAAATGGGCCATGGAGATAATCTTGCTTATGTCTGATTTTTCAGTGTCACAAAGTATAGACATCTGGGACCATCTAAAACATAATCCATAGTTAGTATGAGAGGAAGAGCTTAAGTGGAGAGACGCACCAGCTGCCAGAGGTTAGTCGTATCAGTTTACCTTATTGACCCTAAATGGAGTGCAAAACAAAATATTTTGGAAGGAATTCTCATGCTGCCATTCTAGTACTACATGTCAATGGCTTACTCTATAAATCCATATATCCATACCAAAATGATCCAATGTCATGTTCTAAATTGCTGTGCATTCTGTGATAACCCATCCTGGCTCATGAGGCACCACTACCCTTGCTCTTTGAAGATCCATATGATACTGCCCTGGCCTCCAAATAACAGCTGTAGCTGCATTTACAGTTCAGTCTTTTCCCAGTGTAGAAAGTTCAATTGTTTCATGCAGAATTTACTTCTCAAATTTTCATCAGTTCAACATAGTTCAGCTTGCTAAAATTAAGCTAGAAGTTGATAATAATGAAATCAAGTGCAAAGGGAAATAGATGCAGTTCAAGTACAGAAATATATTAATTGTATTTTCCCTTATCCTTAATACCTTTATAAAAACGCAATAATTTCCTCTGAAGCTCTTAGAAAATACTATTTCCTTTTTTCTTACTCATTTACTTTCTCAACTTCTATAAGATATTTATTATTAACATTTTTTGAGAAACATCTGCAATGAGATTTATTGAGGCAGGAAACCCTAAAAGATATTATTTTAAGAACACTGTAAGTAGGCGGTAGTATACTAGAGAAGCCACAGTGTTTGATTATCTGTAATTTTTTCACTATGCTCTTCCCTCTAAAAAACATTTATCCAGCATGTACATTTTTACATCTTAATATGAAAATACTAACCAATTAAATGTAAAAGAATAGTGCTTAAAATTTCATTGTGGTGGAATATCAAAACCAGTAGTGCCGAATATCCTCATGTTCCTCATTTTAAAATGTTCTGAACCCTATTCCAATTTTTTTCTTTAGAAAATAAAGCGATTACTCATATAAGAAGAAAGTAGGCTTGCCATTCTTCCCAGTTTTAATTTTTAAGATAAGAACATCTGGAAGCAGCAAATAAGGATAAAGTATGTATTGCTTCAATGTAATACACTGTAGGCCTCTTTTGCATCCATTCTATATTTTGTTAGTGATGATCATCAGAGCCACTGTTAAGCTTTTGCAGAGCTCTTGCTTCTCCTAGACAGGGTCACACTCGTGAGTATATATTCGTTAATGGTGTACAGGAAGAATATAAGACAGAAAGTCATAATAACTACTGAAACTGTAGCCAGAAGTATGATGGACATTATCTTCTCCTGCGTCCCCATTAACACACATGAATAAGGCCCATGACACAAGTAGGTACTGCACCAGATAGGTTTCATAATCAGTGGTCGGTGACAGTGAAAAAGGATGACCAAAAAGATCACCTGCACAGACATCTGTACCAGGAAGTAGACAAGATACATCGCCAACAGGGGCTTTTCCTCAGATAAGTCAAAAGTCACTTCTTTTTCTGTCTTTGTACAGTCTATATCAGTGACCGTGTTGCTGGACTCTTTTTCTTCTAAAGATGGCGTCCCAAATGTCTTGGTTAGTTTATGTACATTCTGAGAGACGACAAACTCCATCACAAAAAAGATGGAGGAAAAGACAAAGCCAACCAAATACCAAACTCCCAGAACAGGCCGAGTGAAGTGGCTCTCATAACACTCCGCTAGACAGGCGTCGGAGATGTTCCCGTGGCACTGGAAGTCTTCTGCCATGCCAAGCCAGGAGATTTGCACTACGTACACAACTGAAACATACAGAAAAGTGATGCTGACCCACATCGCTCGCCCTACGTAGAATGTTGTAGGATCCCTGCTCATCCGCAGTATGGCAGGAGCCACACCCCAAAATTTCCATCTGTCAGCCATCTTGGAACCTAGAAAGACAAAAGCAGAGTAGCATAAGGAAGAAAGCATGACTGGATTTGGGCCCATTTATACAGGCTCTGCTGTTCTCATAAGTCTCTCTGTGAGGGTACTCAGCTGTCTCAGGTGAGCGAATTCCAAATGAAGTTTAGGAGAGAAATACACCATTTTATAATAGGTCTTATCATTCTGTCATTTACTAACTCTTTCTTCTAATTTTCTCTTATCAGCCTCTCTTCCCCACCTGATTTTATTTTCCAACTTGCTCACACACTTTATTTATTAAACATTCTGAATAGCTATCTATCCTGTATTCATTCCTCACAAATTCTCAGTGTCATTTACTTATTTTTCTAAGTTATGTACCAACCTGTGCCAATTAACCCCTTCCAGCCAACGGCACAGTTCCAACTGTCATAGAACTCCCACAGGCATTCGGATATGAGTGCTCACAGGGGAGTCTTTACCACTTCTTTATGAAATGTACTTGTTTGAGATGGGTTAACTGAACTAACTGGTATCATTTTAGGCTTTTCCTAAAGCCAACATTTCCAAAGGCCATCACCAATTTCAAAACCTCTTTCTGGTTAACCAATTGGGATGGATGCATCAATATAAAATGATTGCTTTCTACTGGGAGAACAGATTAAATTTCTTATTTGTTTTACACGCTGCTGCTCATTTGAAATTTTCAGTGATTCACAGGTGTTTTGAGCATCAAAAACAGTGCTGGGTATAGAAACATGAGACAGTTCTTATCTTCAATTACAGATCTGATAGTATGAAGAGTGCTTTTTATCCCCAACATGTTTATTATGAGCTTTGTGGCTCCTGTGATTCATTTTTCCTTCTAAGAACTAGAAAGAGGTCATCAGTAAAATTTATTACTAAAATACTCTGGCAGTCCAGCCCCTACTACTAAGGTAGCTGAGGTTTATTGGGCCTGTGTCACAGTTCAGATTCTTCCTCTATCCCAACCTGTTATCTCATCAACTCCTACTCTGTTTCCTTTCAAAGATATTAATTCCAAATACGTATTTTGCATCTCCAACTCTTTCAGCATCTGCTTCAGAAAAATCCAACCAGCAACATTCCTCTTCAGATCTGTAGAAGCCAGTGGTGGTGGGGGCAAGCCATAACCACAGACAGAAGAGTTCTCCTTCACCTTTGGGGTCACAATTACTAGGAAGCCAATCATTTTCTAGAATTCACTATCCTTAAATATTGCCCCGGAGCCCTCAGAAAATAAACTCTCATGAAGTAGAGAGAATGACAGGCTTGCATCAACTATCTGTGTGAGGATTTCTGCAGAGCCTGAAAGTTTACAAGCTAAGTCAAGGACCTACTGGACTAGTGGCTCTAGCTTCTGCTCAACTTAGGAGAGAGATATGCACTGAAATTAAACTGTAGACATTTGTTTATGGAAGTTCTTTACAAAACAACTTAATGTTCCTTATATGCATTTTTCAAAAAACTCTACACAGTGCTTCAGTTCTCAGAGAAGAACAATATTAGAAGCAAGACACTTTCTATCTCCTTTGTCTAAGTCACAGTAAATGTTTGTATATGGAAATTCTTTATGAAAGAACTGAAAGTTTCATGTATGCGTTTGTCAAAACACTATACATGGAGCTTCAGTTCTCAGAGAAGAACAAGCATATAACCAAGACACTTTCTACCTCCTTTGTCTCAGTCACTGTAAACATTTGTATTTGGAAGTTCTTTATGAAATAACTGAATGTTTCTTATGTCCATTTCTCAAAACACTCTACAGAGTGCTTCAGTTCTCAGAGAAAATAAGCGTATAAGCAACGCACTTTCTATCCTC
>VBSM01003219.1:143358-155919 GCA_008086735.1 Cheirogaleus medius | reverse complement strand
CAGTGCTGATATCCACTATAGCTTCATGAAACCTCGTCAATTGATTACAGTGCATGTCTACTGCAACCAATAGATGAAATGATGAGGATGCTTGCAATTAAGCAGCTGAGATTTGTCAACAGAGACAGGCCAATCCTCTTGCAAGACAACGCTTGACCACATGTTGCAAAAACAAGGCTGCTCAAACTACAGCAGCTGGATTTGGAAACTCTCTGTCATCTACGGTATTTACCAGACCTTGCACAAGCTGACTACCACTGCTTCCAAGCTTTGGAGCACTTCTTGCAAAGAGAAATATTCAATTCTCAACAAGCCGGGAAAATGCCTGTTGCGATTTCAACACCACTTACTCTCCAGGCTTCTTTGCTGCTGGCATAAACACACTGTGGTTAAGATGGCAAACCTGTGTCGATAGTTTAGATGCATACTTTGATTACTTGTACTGCTTCTTGTTTGAGATATAATAAACTACACTTTTGATCTGAAATTGGACATTTCATATTTAATGACCTATATGAACAATGGCTGGATACTTTCCGGACAGATCTTGTATACTGTTATTGCCCTCAGAAGATCAAAATGCTACTGACAATTGCTCTACCTGTCAACAAGAATATCAGAAAATAAAAATGGCCATGGGCCACAAACTAGGAGGATTTGAGCATGTCATAGATGGCAAGTTAATTACACTGGCCCATGGATGCTAATAGATCTTGACTGGGTAGTCAAGGTAGATACTCATACTGGATTTGGAATTGCATATCAGGTAATTGGAGAAAATACCTCGACCATTAAATTTGGATGGTATCTATTGCTATGCCCTCAAGTTCACTAATATTAATATTTTCTTCTGTAGTGTCTAATCTATTGACAATCTTATTTAGTATATTTTTCATCTCACATTTGGTATCCCTAGAAATTTGAGTCTCTTTTATATCTTCTGTGTACCTTATTTACGTGTTTTTATTTTATCTTCTTAAACATATATAATACAAAATTACTGTTATAGTGTCTTTGTCTATTAATTCTATAATTGGTATCATTACTGGGTCTGCTTCTATTGATTAATTTTTGTTCTCATTATGGATTGTACACATCTGCTTCTTTGTATACCTAGTCAGTTTTTATCAGATACCAGACATTTTTAATTTTATATTCTTGGATGTTGAACTTTTTTCATATTTATTTAAATAATTCTGACCTTCGTTCTGAGATTCAGTTAAGTTATTTGGAAATAGCTTGATCTTTTTAAGGCTCCTTTTTAAGCTTTGTTAAATAGGAACAGAGCAGTTCTTATTCTAGAGCTAATTTGTCCCAACTTGAGGCAGTGCACTTCTGAGTACTTTATCCAATGCCCTGTGAGCAATGAAGTTTCCTCATTCTGGCTGTTGGAAACATGCACTGTTCCTTTCCCTATGTGACCCTCGATTACTGTGCTGCAAGCTCTGATGGGACCTGGTGGACTTTACCCTGTGCTCAGGTGGTTTTTCACACGTGCTGATCGGTGCTCAGTTGAAGATCCAGGTGAACCTTCTGTGGACCTTCTCTCTCTGTGCAATGATCTCTCTGATGTTCTGCCCCCTAAACTCCACCTGCCTTGTACTCTGAATGCTCAGTTCTGTCTTGGCAACTCAGGGACACTGCTGTGCCCTGCCTGGATTCTCTCTTCCTGTGTTGCCACCAGGAAACTGTCCAGGCAGTAAGAAGGGGTAATCAAAGGGCTCACCTCATCTGTTTCGCTTCTCTCAGGGATCACTGTCTCATGCTGTCTGATGTCTAATGTCCAAAAACCGTTGTTTCATTTATTTTGTCTGGTTTTTTATTTGTTGAAGGTGGGAGGGTAAATCTGATCCTGCGAGTCCATCATAACCAGATGTGGAAGTCTTGCCCTTAATTTTAATCACTGAAATATCCTCAAAAACTTTATCCGTAATTAACAAAAGTATGTGATTGTTCATTAGATTAATATATTTTATTCTTCCATTTCATATCCTTTTAACCTATGTTGTCCAAGGTTTTTTTCTCTTTTATCTTCTTGTTCATACTTTTGAGGCCAAATCTTTTATTTTTTTATTTTTATTTATTTCAGGATATGATGAGGGTACAAACATTTTGGTTACATTTTATGTCTTTGCCTCACCCAAGGGAGGATTAGAGGCATGTCCTTCTCTTTAGGCCTATTTAAGTATCCTTCTGGATTCTTCTATTTTTCTTGCTATTTTTGTGCTCTGGCCTGTGGCCTGGGCCCTTCTAAAGCCTGTCCTTGTTTTTCTTTTTCTTTTTTCTTTGTATATACACACCAAATCTGTATCATGTTAACATTTTGTAGCCATACACCAATAGCAAAAGATACCTAGTTAAGGAGGTGTCTTATTTACTGTATTTGTATTTATTTATTATATTTGTAAAATAATGCCATCAAGATTTAGAAGAAGCAAAAGGAAAAATAAGAGTTAGACTATCCAGGAAATTATAAACATTATAATTCTACCAGTTCTCAAAAACTAGGTTCATTTTGTAGCACACTAAAGTGGATTATCTAAAAAAATAGATTTAAATCAATTATTTAAAACAATGTTTTGCTTTACATCCAGGTTGAAATTTAATTCTTTTAAAATTTATATATATATGTAATATTTAGGACATATGAAAATTCAAGAGCATTGGTAATAAAATATTAGTTACCTAGTAAGTTAGCAAAAGTTATAAAGTTATAAATAGATAATTCGTTGAAGGGAAAATACAGTTAGAAATAAAAGAAAATAGGATAATCTTACTAAGAATCAAAAATACAAAATTATAAAATTGTCAAAGAATCAGTTTGCACCTAGAACTTTAAATGAAAACTACTAGGTGGTAATGCCAGTGTGTGAAATATATTCCAGTACAAAGCTTATGGGGTGAAAATTTAAACAACTGCTTGCAAAATAATATTATAATTCTTATTGAGACTGCAAAAATGTTTCTACTTTTTGAATCAATATATAAATTGAATCCAAAAATTATGCTAAAGAAATAGTCTTAAGAACAATATATCTATATTCATGAAGTTACTCAGTTTAACATTATTTAAAATTGTAATAAAAGTATAAATGTATATGTATGTGTGCACGCGTGTGTGCGTGCATGTGTGTGTGTGCGTGTGTGTGTGCGTGTGTGTGCGTGCATGTGTGTGTGTGTGCGTATGTGTGCGTGTGTGTGTGTGGTTCCAGTCTCTGTGTCTGTCCCTGCGATTGGTCTCATGTTGTCCCATTTTCTAGGTTGTCTCATTCTTACCACCTCTAAGTGTTTAGTTCCAGCTGCACTTCTTCCATAAAGCCTTCCTGGAATGATTTAGCCCACATGTATTTTTGCCTTTAGCAATTTTTGACAGCACAAAAACTCAAAGTCTAGCTAGAATATACTGGCTGGTTTGGATGTTAATGTTTAATACTCTTTTCAAACTGATTGGTTAACACAGTTCTCATACTGTCTTTAAAAAAATGTCTAATGTTGTACACATGCCAAACTCAGAAAATATTATGAGCTATCCACGAACTATTTTAACAGCTAACTCTCTGGTAAGATGGTGCTAATAGCTAAAGAGGGAGGGAAAAATTTTCTAGCCCTTTCTTGCAATATTACTGATTAATGACCTCCTGTATCTAGGACACTTCAATAGGCTTTACTTTCTTCTGTCCTAAAAGATCAAATTCCTAAATTTAAATGTTTCTTAGCAGCAGCTACAAAAGATTATAAGACTTGGAATCAGAATATGTAAGTTTTAATCACAGCAAAAGACTTAGGAAGTCTCTGAAGAATCTTAGTTTCATTTCCTTGTTTTAAAAATGGAAGTAAAAAATGCTTGCTTTATAGAGATTTTGTGAAAGATATTAAATGAGATAATATACGAAATTGTTTAGCATCTACTTGGGGCCTACCCTGTCAAGTAAAAAGTGTGTTCAATAGGTATATTTTGAATATGTTTCTAAACGGAAGGGATACAAGAAGAGAAGAATGAGTTGAATATGAAAGTTCTGTGACCTAAAAGAAGAGGCCTGTGTCTACATGTGTAAGAGTGAGCCTACGTTAGGTTTAATTGTGAGGTAGTAGGAACATCTGCATGGGTAGTAGCGGGGAGGAAGAAGGAATTGTTGAAATTTCATCATCCTTACCTTCAATTCCTGTAGGCTAGATGCTGTTTTCATATGCCTGTCTCCTCGGTGGATCTATTTTTCTCACAGTCACTAGGAGTCTCATGTTAGGGTATCCACCTGGATAGATCTCCTTCTATCAAAAGCCAACCATTCATTCTGGATCAAGTTCAAGTCTCGCCTCTTCCATGAAACCTTAACTTACATGGTAAACTCCTTCTTCTTTGCACTCAAAACAACAATTTCTGTTCTATTTCTTTGGAACCTTGCAGTATAGTATAATGGGGAAAATATATTCGAAATAAAGCATAAAATTTAGATTTAAATTTTGCTTCTATCATGTAATAGCTGGGTGACCTGGCTTCTTATCTTCTCTACCTTGGTTACATGTAAACTGTTGAGCTACCCTCAATATTCTTTTTGTATTTCTGACTTAGTAACCACCAGCATCCTGGTGGATCTTATAAGAACCCAGGGAAGAGAGGAAACTAAGATTTGTTATATAGCTATTGCCAAGTTCTTTCCTACATGTATCTTTTATAAGTAAAGAGTACGGGTTCAACATCATTTTATACCAGACTCCCCTTGGTACCTAAGACCTTGAAGGAAGGAAGTTCTATATGTCAGCACTTGCTGACTCCTGCCCTGGTAGGATTTCTCTGGCTTCTGGGCTTCTGCTTCAGCCCCTCAGCTGCCAACTGGGTAGATAACAGTCCAGTATGGAAACAATTATTTCTAATAATTGCAAGAAGAGTCACTTATCTAGAAAGGGATATTTAATATAATGATAGAATGTTGAAATTGTAAGGAATCTGGAACAACATAGCTGAAGATTCATTTTCTGTGTGAATACTCTAACTCCCAGAAAGATGAAGTCATTTGCTCGATGTTTCATTAGAAGCCTCTAGAATAGAGAAAAATAAACATTGCCTGAGTTGAATCTGGGCAGTTTCAACTGGCTCTGTGATATTAGCCAAATAATTTAAATTCTCTAAGCTTCAATATCTTAATCTGTAAAATAAGACTAGTAATACCTTTCTAAAACAAAATATCTACTCAAATATTAGGTTACTTACATATGTCATGTGGGTATCTGGCTATTGGAAAGGTTTAGAAAATAATTTTGGTCTCATGACTTTTCTTTATCTACTGTTGCTTTCAATTCAATTTATGGAAAAAAGATAAATACTTTTTTTTACTTTATTTGTGTCCTATCTATATATTTTAAAATTTACCTACCTTTCTTTCTCAGGGCATCTTTCTTCAGTAAATTCACGCTCTACCACACAGTCTCAAGATACTAAAAAAATACTTTTCTTTTTACATTGAGATTAAGCACTCTCATGAGTGGAGCATTGAAAAGTACAACAAAAATCTATGTACTTTGTATTTTAAATAAATATTGTATTGTTTTTTCCAAAGAAAGGCCTATACCGCAATATAGCTCCATCTGTTCCAATTCCCCCAGTTTAAGAAATCATTTCCCAGTACCTGAAATAACAGTGGTTTGTGGAAGGAAATGTAATTAGAAGTCACAGTGAAAAAATAAATAAATAGAAGTCACAATGACAATAATGTTTCATAGAAAAAAAATAAATGAGTATACCTGATTTGTATTTATCTTTCTGTCTTTTATTCATAGGAAAATCTCTATAGAAGCAGAAATGTCTATAGCTTTATAGACAATCAGTTACTACGAGTCAGATCATATCCAGTTCAGAGTACATGGGGAGGGGAAAATACCCTGTGTGAGAGGAACAGATTTTAACCAAAGTAATATGAGTTAGTATAGGCCAAAGGAGGCTTCACTGGAGAGACCTTTATGTCCTACCAACCTACTCGTGTGGCTGACATTCTACAGTTTCTTGGATTGGCTTTTTGATGTCTTATAGTAAATGGGACATATGCAACCTTGTGTGTCTGCAATAGTGAAGGACACCTCAGCTTAGTCAGTGGACACAGGCCTGAAAGGAACGGGACATGCAATCACTAGGTTCTGATTTAAAGGCTCATATAGTGATGTAGAGGACTGAAGCATGGAGCGTTACCCCAAAAGGCAGGGCCTGCACATCCATAGGCATCAGAAAGGCATAGAACAGAAACAGAAAGTCTCCATCCAAGGCTAAGAAGACAGTTTCTAACAAACAGAAAGAGAACAGTGACAAAGTGATGTATACTGCGGAAACAAACTTTACCAACTTCATAATTGTGCCTGAGAATAAGCCTCCGCTGAGATTTTATTTTAGCACCACTGAAAACTGATGCAAGAGTTGGTCCTTCCCACAGGGCCTGTAGCTTCCATTGTTATTGATGAAAACTTTTAATTACTTCATTCACTTTACTCTTTATTTCCCTCCCTTTCAACTTCAGACAATAATTATAGTTCTTAAGAAGTTACTGCCCTGTAGCTCTGCACCTGCCTCCAATTAGAACAGAGACAGCTGATGAAAAATATGTTTGGAATATTCCTAACCTCTAGAGGCGGGGAGCTGCCTTTGGCAAGTACGAGGCCTGGGGAGAGTAGTGACTGGGAATTCCAACCTCTACTCCCAAGCTTCCAGACCTGTCTAGGCAATGCCTACAGTTTCAAATTGCTGCCTGGAGTTTGATGCTGAATTAAGTCAAAAGGTCATAAACTACAAGTTAAAGGCTAAAAACTTTGACTCACTAAACCAAAGCCATGAACTAATTTAGCAAATTCAGTCAAAAAATGGTCAATCCAGTAAAAAATAAAACCAAAAACAAAACCAGGCAAACACTTTTTAGACTAAATTATTCACCTTTATTGATTGGTAAATATATTTCAAACAGAAAAATATACCCAGGTACTGTTTCAATTGAACAATTCTAGAAGCACAAATTGATAAAAACACCAATTCTCTTTCTCTTTGAACAATAACAAAACTATTAAATGAGACCATACATTTTTCTCCCAAACCCTCAAAATATAAATTTGAGGAAAAACCTTGAGATTGTTAATTTGCTACCTAAAACCAGCAAAAACTCTCTGGGCAAAATCAGGTCCAAAGAGAAACCCATTTAGGTATTGTTATTAATACTTGGCATGAATTAACTAAAATTTCAGAGCAACAATACACAATTGGAAAAACAAATTTGAAGTCCTAATGACTAGGTAAATGCTTACTTCAGTGGTATAAGTGAGGAGTTCCAGTAAACATTCATACATTCTCAGTAGCCAAATGACTAAAATTTCACTATTATAAAACTAACTCTTATGAAGAAAGTAAATATCTTTGGGAAAGGTACAATGGTGATCATTTCCATTATGAAAGAAGTCAGGGCATCACAAAGTAACTGGACATCTCAAAAAATAGATAAGAAGAACTGAAAGAGAAGAGAAAAAGACAAAGTTCACCTCTTTACCATTTGGCCAGAGTCTTTGAAACAATTTGTGGACAAAGGAAGGATGAACACTTCTATTGTGGGGATTTGAGAATATTGTTCTCGCACCCTGTGAAATTAAACCATATTCTCAAATTTTAGAATGTGAAAAAATTGTTAAAAACTATTCTTCTATAAGGGAGTTTTCCATAAAGAATAATTGGAAGTTAAAAAAAGAAATAATTATCATAACAAAGAACTGTTGTAAAGCCAAGTCTTTGGATTCAAAGCTGACTTCTGAGTATGTCAAGCTAATTGGTAGAAGCATGCTGACCAAGGAATCCAGACATTAAGCTTCTTATTAAAATTCTGTTATCATCCAGTTGAGCATTCTTAAAAAAAATAATTCACCGTCCATATTTGGAAAAAATATATATAATCACCATATCATAGGAATGGCACAAGCACAGAATGAGAAAGATTTGTGAAAATACCTGGAAAGTTAAACATTCCATAAAAACATAAGACATATTGGTTTCAACATTAATAATAATAATTAAATATATTGAGTCTTTACACAAACTATTTCACTTAATCCCATAACAACCCAATAAGAAAAATAGTATTATTAATCCTGTGTTGAAAGTGAAGGAACTATGGGTTAGATTCTCTGGACTGTGAAACATTACCAAATACATAACACTACCATTTAAGAAATTAAAATGACATTAAAATATACATATCTCAGAAAGTTATATTTGTGATAAAGGTAAAATTTTTGTTTAAGAATCTATAAGCTTGAAAATCTTTTTTTAATTTATTGGATTTTTTTTAAGTTATAAAAGTGATTCAGCTCAGTTGTTACAACTCAAACGATGCAAAAGTATATAAAGGCAGACTTTGTGATAATGATGATAAATGACATAGCAGCAAGTTGGAGGCAAAGTGTTCTGAGAATTTAAGTGGTATTCCCAACAAAGTGATGGTAATAAGCACTATTTTATAAGTAAAGTTTTTTTATTTAATCATCGAGATACACACAAAAACATTTCTGTCACCAATGTATGGATTGGTGATTTTTCACAAAATTAATATACCTGCATAACCAACATGTAGCTAAGAAGAGAAAAGTGCCATCACCGCAGAAGCTGCTCTTGTGCCCTCGGATACCCCTCCGTCCCAACCTAATGGTAACTGCTATCCTGACTTTCTACCTCATAGATTGATTTTGCCTGTTTCCAAAATTTACAATCATGCTTACAATATAATATTTTGTGTCTGGCCCCTTTTGCTCAACATGATTGTGATAGTCAATTCTGGTGCTTTCTATAGTTAAAGTTCATTCATTTTAATTACAGTATAGTATTCCATTTGTGAATCTGCTACCTTTGATGGGCATTTAGATTGTTTCCAGTTTGGAACTATTACAAGCAGTGCTGTTGTGAACATCCTTATGCACTTCAGGTGAACATTTGTGTGCCTTCCTGTTGGATCTGTAACTAGGAATGGAACAGTTGTGTCAAAAGGTATTCCTGTTTTCCACTTTAGAAGACAGGACCAAAGAGTTTTTCAAAATGGCTGCATCACCAACATCAAATAAATCAAGTTGTTCCACAATCTCTCCAACAATTGATATCATCTGTTTTATGTTTGTTTATTTATTGCCATTCTTGTGGGTGGATAGGGGTATTGTATTCTTTTAACTTACATGTTCTTTATGGCTAATAAAGTTGAGCACGTTTCATTTACTTATTGATCATTGAAATATTTTCCTTTGTAAAATGCCTGTTTAAGTGTTTTGTCTGTTTTTTTATTAATTGGGCTGTCTTATTGATTTGTGGAAGTTATTTATGTATTTTGAATATGAGTCCTTTGCTTAATATATGTTTTGCACTATCTACTTCCACTCTGTGATTTGTTTTTTCACTCTCTTAATGGTATCTTTTGATTAATAGAAGTTTTAAATTTTACTGTAGTCTAATTAATTAAAATTATTCTTTATGGTAAGTGATTTTTGAGTCTTATATATGAATTTTATTTTTGTATAGGTATAGGATAGGCATAAGAATTCATTTTTTTACCATAAGGATATCCAAATGATCATATATTTAAAAGTTCATATTTTACTCACTGCATGGCCATGTCACTTTTCTCATAAATCAGGTAAATGTGTGAGTGAGTCTTTTCTGGATTCTATGATCTGTCTATTGATTTGCTTATCTATATGTCTGTCAATACTATACTGTCTAAATTACTGTCATTTTATAATAGGCCTTGAAATCTGATATTATAAATCTCCCACTTTCCTCTTATCCACAATTACCTTGTCTATTTTGGGCCATTTGCACTTACATATATATTTTGGAATCACTTTGTCAATTACGTGCACATGTATGTGTGCACAGACACAAACTTGTGAAAATTTTCACTGAGAATATTTTGAATTTATAAATGAATTTTTAGAAAATTTATATCTTTAATATATTATTTTAATAAATTAGCATGTATATCCCTCTATTTATTTGTCTTCTTTAATCTGTTTCAATAATAATTTACTGTTTTATGTGTAAAAGTCTTGCACATATATTTTTTCCTAGGTATTTAATCTTTTTGATTCCAGTATAGTGTCAGTAATTAAATATTATTTTCTATGGATTTTTTGCCAATATATAGAAACACAATTGATTTTTTTAACAGTTCTATTGAGATATACTTCACATATCATACAATTTACCAATTTAATGTATAATTTAATGGTTTTTAGTATATTAACAGGGTTGAGTAATCATAATAGCAATCTAATTTTAGAATATTTTGCCCCTCTCAAAGGAAACCATGGGGGACAAGATGGCAGACGAGAAAAATCACCAGCCAGAGTGTCTCTGAAAAAAAGACAGATTTTAGAAGAAAGTGAAAAAGAAATAAACAAGGAGACAAACATAGATTGGACGAGGATTGGAAGGAAGGGTGTCTGAAACTACAGGAGACTCCATGCGAAGAAGTTGCAGGGGAGAACTGGAAGGAGAAAGGCCCCTGAGAGGCTGGAGACCAGTGGCAAGGGAAGGTGGAGCAAACTTCCCCTCCCTTGCATCTCCGATGGCTGGTGGGCTTCTGAGCACTTGTAGAGATCTACTAACACCAGCCCAGAGATGGCCACCATCAGTGATTGGTGAGCTTCTTGCAGACAGGAGACCAGTCTCCCAGAAACCCTTGGGGCACCTCCCAGCCCACAGACCTGAGATAAAGGACAGAGCCATATTGCTTCATTCTCCCCTTCCATACCAGCAGCTGCTGAGAGACACAATTTAGCCACCACCCAGAAGCATTTGCAGGGAATGGGACATTTTCTTTTGGGGCCCTGAGGAAGCAGACTGAGGGATACTGAGACTGTGAGCTCACTGCTCGCCAGCCCTCCCAGGTGCTACTGACCTGGTGAGTCCAGGAGAGTGGGGTAAATTGCAAGGTGGAGAGACATCAATCCAGCTTGGGCTCCCAGTGGGTGACTTGAGACCAGCACTCATCTGCTGAGCAGGGTCAGGGATTGATCTCCAGGGCCCAGGGGACAGGCCTGCAGACCAGTTCCCGTACAACCAGGTCTCAATTGCATTGCCCTGGGCACAGGAGGGATATTTGTGAATGAGCCTACTGAAGTGTGTGTGCTTTCAGAGGCAGATCAGTGTGCTTGAGGGGCAACCCTCCTCCCATGGGAGGGCCCTGCACCCAGCTCAGGCTGTGATCCTGGGCAGGGAACCTCCTGGCCCACATCATAGCCAGGGGAGATCCACTATCTTGAGGTCTTGCCTGCTGGCAGGGGCCAGGAGAAACTGCAGGAAAGGGGAGGGTAGAAAGGAGTGAGGCCTGCTCCAGACTGCAGGTCTCAGACAGCCCCACTTCCACAAACAAACTTTTCAGCTGACTGGGACCATTTCAACCCCTCCCTGGCAACTTTGCCCAGAGGCAGAGAACAGAACTTTCACCCCTGCTAAGAGCATTTGTGGAGCTTCAGGGCATGATTACCCAACCCAACTGCACCAGCCTCACTCCCCAACCTTCCCCCACTGTGGTGGAGAATAATTTGTGTTGGTTATCCATTTTTTCTTACATATCATTGAGTTTTCTTACAATCCATGTTTGAAATTCTTCTGTCATTTTAGTGTTCTGAGTTTGGTTAATGTTCATTGGTAGAGTGTGACACACCTGGAAGTCCCAGGGTCCCACCCACCACCTGAGGCACAAAAATGCCTCTATAGAGGAACAAGAGCTGGTTACAGGACCCCAAAACAGCCCTGAAGCCTGCTCCTCCCAGCAAGCCTCATCTACTGACAGGTAGGTCATTCTGCACACCCTTTTACTGCATCTACTGACTCATTGTAAACGATGTGGTCAAATCTTACCCACAAACACCACCTACTGGCTCAGAGACTAAACAGGGCATGTTATTATCCAAACAAGAATCTAAAGAATCTAAACAATCGCTGATCCAGATGGGAAGGAATCAGCAAAAGAACTCTAGAAGTATGAAGAATCAAACAGAAAGCACACCCCCAAAGGGGAACACCAGCTCTCTGCCAATGAATGTTAACCAAACTCAGAACACTAAAATGACAGAAGAATTTCAAACATGGATTGTAAGAAAACTCAATGATATGTAAGAAAAAATGGATAACCAACACAAAGAAACCACAAACAAAATCCAGGACTTGGAAGAAAAATTCACTAAAGAAATTGAAATATTAAAGAAAAATCAAACAGAACTTCTGGAAATGAAGAATTTATTATTCAAGGAATTAAAAACACAGTGGAAAGCCTAAAGAATAGGGTAGGTCAAACAGAAGAAAGAATCTCAGGGATTGAAGATAACACCTTCCAATTAAATAAGTCGCAGAGATAGAGCACAGAAATAAGAGAAAAAGAGCAAAGCCTACAAGAAATGTGGGATTATGTGAAGAGGCCTACGTGAGAATATAGGCATCCCTGAGGGTGAAGAAGAAAATACACAAGGTTGGATAAGCTATTGGAAGATATAATAGAGGAAAATTTCCCAGGCCTTGATAAAAATCTAGATACACAGCTACAAGAAGCTCAA
>VBSM01003219.1:102911-114053 GCA_008086735.1 Cheirogaleus medius | reverse complement strand
GAAAAACAAGCACCACATGTACTCACCATCAAATTCATATTAACTGATCAACACCTAAGTGGACCTATAGGAATAGCATTTATTGGGTGTCGGGCAGGTGGGAGGGAGGAGGAGAGGATGGGTATATGCATACATAATGAGTTCGAGGCACACCATCTGGGGGATGGTCACTCTTAAAGCTCTGACTCAAGGGGGGAGGGTGGCAAGGCACTATACATAACCTTAACATTTGTACCCCTATAATATGCTGAAATAAAAAAGAAAAAACCACAATGAGATATCACCTAACTCCAGTGAGAATGGGATCTATCAAAAGTCCCAATACAACAAATGCTGGCATGGATGTGAAGAGATTGGAACACTCTTACACTGCTGGTGGGACTGCAAATTAGTACAACCCCTGTGAAAAGCAATATGAAGATACCTCAAAAAGATACAAATAGAAATACCATTTGACCCAGCAATCCCACTACTATGCATCTATCCAAAGGAAAAAACAACATCCTATAATAAAGACATCTGCACTCAAATGTTTATAGCAGCACAATTCACAATCACAAAGATGTGGAAGCAACCTAAGTGTCCATCAATACATGAGTTGATTAATACAATGTGGTATATCTATACCATGGAATACTACTCAACTACAAAAAACAATGGTGCACTACCACCTCTTATTTATCCTGGATAGAGATTGAGCCCATCCTTCAAAGTGAGGTATCACAAGGACGGAAAAGCATGTCCCACATGTACTCGCCATCAAATTGGTATTAACTGATCAACAGTAAGGTGTTCACATGGTGTAATAGTTAATGTATGGGGAAAGGGCATGCTTGTAGCCTTGGCTTGGGTGAGGAAAACGCATTACATGTAACCAAAATGTTTGTACCCCCATAATATCCTGAATTTAAATAAATAAATAAATAGTAAAATAAAATAAAATTCAGTATATTAAAAAAAATATATTTAAATGTTACCATTTGGGTTCCCAATTTTTTTAAAGAAAAATCACTCTACCACTTTTTCTAAAAATGATATTAGTACATATTCCTTATCAAAAATTCCTACAGAGCACAATTATATAAAGATAAAAATGGAAAAAATTTCAAATCCCAAGTTGTAGAAATAATTATCATGAACATTCGCTAAACATCAGTCCAATCACTACTTGGCCTTTTGGCTAAGATCAAGTATAGCATCTTTCCAGAAAATTTTCCTTGACCTTAATGGAGCATAGGAAATGCCACCCCAAAATATGGCACCTTGGGAATTGAGAGAACAACACAAGCAGGAAGGCCTCTCTAACCCTCCCCTTGCCCTTCTTCCCTAAAGCAGGCCATGAAACCCAGGAAGGTCACACCCTGACCTTCTCCTCCCTTCTACCTTGAAGACCGCCATGTGAAAGATGTACTACTCTATGGCAGGAGGGAAGAAATGTCCCACAGGGAAGCCAAGAAGAATCTGAACAAACAGGTCTTGTTAAGTTTCTCCCAGTGTGTTACCGTTAGATCATGTCTCTTTTTGTCCAATCATGTTTCTCCTCCACAACTATCTACTTCTTCATCAGACGTAGCATAAAATATACAGAGATTTCCCTGTTTCTTTAAGTATTCATTTCTGGAGGCTCCCAGATCTTGTAAAACTTATATTAAATACATCTGCATGCTTTTCTCTTGTTCAACTGTCTTTTGTTATGGGGGTCTCAGCCATGGACCTTGCAATTGGTAAGGAAAAGATAGCACCTTTCTCCCTTACAACTTCAAGTTGGATGGAAGAATGGAAAGACAAGGAGTGAAAAAATATTTAGGCAAATATATACATGTGCCTCTCTATATACACACACACATAATCATACACACATACACGTATGCATTGACATATATTCCTTTAAAAAGGAATCATACAACAGATGATACTTAAAATTTTCTTACTTTTGTTTTTAATTGACACATAATAATTATACATATTTATGGGGTACAGTGTGATATTTCAATACACATATACATCGTGTGATGATTAAGTTGGGGTAATTAACATATCCATCACCTTAAACATTTAAAATTGAAATGAAGTTAAAGAATTATTGAAATTCAAGAATTTTATAAGCTTTATAGATTGCCACAAAAAGCTATTTCCTAAAAGGTCCCTCTGAAGTAAAGAAAAATTATGAAGAATTATGTAAAATGTTCTTGCTCTTCTATTTCCCAATCTCCTTTCCTGCCTTTCCTTCTCTTGACAATGCAATCCTAAAATCATTCATTAGGTGAGAACAAGGTTGCTGTTATATGTATGTGCAAGTATGTGGGGTGGGGAATTGAGGGGGCATGTGTTTACCCCTCAGGGAGTTAGAGTCTGAGCTGGCCTGAGACAGTGTAGCAGAGAGGTGCAGAAGGGGGACAGACTAAGAGCATCAGCATCCAGGGGGTTCAGGGGGCATCTTGGTGGAGAGTTGGACTGGCTCAAAGTCTCAAAGCCTGAGCTTGGACCAGGAGAACGTACACAGTGAGGTGGCAAGCATGGGTATCTGAGTCCAAGCAGGATACTCTAGGTGGGTGGCAGGGCACAGGGTGGGGTGAGGTGTGTGCGTCCACACCGGCCACTCAGCACAGAGTGAGGAGGCAGAGGCTTAGCAGGTAAGCTTACATGTCTTGCAACCAAATTTAAATGCATACATTTGGTCAAATTTATTCTTGGGTATCTTATTTTATTGCTATTATAAATATATTTATCTTAAAATATATTTTCTACATTTTGCAGGTTATTATATTGTGAATTTTTGTATAATTATAATTTATCCAGAAACATTGTTGAACTGTCCTATTATTTTTATAACACTTTGGCAGTACAGTCCATTATATTTTCTGTGTAGATAATTATATTGTCTATATAACTGAGCTATCCAGTATCAACAAAGGGTCACTCATCAACTAGTTGGTTTTTCTTAAAATTTTACTTTTTCTTTTTGTTGCTGATCTGAAAATGACAGTTCATTGTCAAATAAATGGAGCAATAGAAAATCACTGTTTCCATAATCTATTGCTGAAAAAAATATACACACACTCTAAAACACAGTGGATTAAAACAACAACCATTTATTTGCAGTATCAGCTGGGGTACTAGATTGTCTGGAAGAACCACAGTGGTCTCACTCATGTGTCTGGCAGTTCATGCTGGCTGTCAGCATAAGGCCATTGGGCAGGATGGCCGTAACAACCTGACCTCTCTCCACATCGTCCAGGAGCCTCTCCATGGGGCTAGCTTGGGCTTCCTCTCAACATGGTAGCAGGGTTCCAGTAAGGAGCATTCCAAGGAGGCAACCTCAGTGTATAAATACGTTGAAGCCTAGTTTGCACGATGCTAATATAGCATTGGCAAGAGCTAGTCAAATAAAATAAGTTATTACACCTGTGAATGGGGCCGGTACTGCTTTGGCCACATAACTGGGCAGGGAACAGTTCCAAGAGGAAGGAGGGAAGAGAAGAGGAGGCTGTTGAGCACTATCCTAATTGAGATATGCTGTAAATGTAAAATATACACCAGATTTTTGAGAACTTAATTGGAAAAAAGAAGAATGTAAAATATGTCACTAATAATTTTATATTGATTACATGTTAAAATAATATTTTGGCATATGTTGATTTAAATAAAATAAGTTGTTAGAATTAATTTCACATGTTTCTTTTACTTTCCTGATATAGTTACTGGAAAATTTAAATATGCAACTTACATTTTTGGCTTGCATTGTATTTCCTTTGAATAGTTCTGTTCTAGAAATAAAGATGGATATTTTTCCCCCCCCCCGGTCCTTTTGCTCATATTGAGCTTGTGAGGACCACCAATATATTATTGCAAAAAAGCCACTATAGTGAGCACCTTGTTTTATTCTTGACTTTAAAGAAAATGCTTCTAATGTTTATCATTAAATATAATAGTTGCTACAGGTTTGGGGTAGACACCCTGTAGAAAATAACTTTTGTTCCTTATTTGTTAAACGTTTTACACTAAGTGGTTTATTGATTTTATTAGATGATGCTTAAACATCTCTTTTTATATGATGATGAGATTAATTACATTCATAGATTTATATACTATATACATATATGTATATATATATATTTTTATTTTATCTAATCATTAGAGAAATGCAAATCAAAACCACAATAAGATATCACCTAACCCCTGTGAGATTGGCCTCTATCAAAAAATCCCAAACCAACAAATGCTGGTGAGGATGTGGAGAGACAGGAACACTCTTACACTGCTGGTGGGACTGCAAAGTAGTGCAACCTTTGTGGAAAAGAATTTGGAGATACCTCAAAGAGCTAAAAATAGAAATACCATTCATCCAGCAAAAGCATTATTAGGCATCTACCCAAAAGAGCATACATGTATATTTTTTAAAAAACCAAATTCTTCTCAAGGGTTGTGATTAAAAATGCCTGTTTTCTGCCTGCTTCTGAGTCTTATGCCCAAGAGGCAACCACATTCAACTCTTTAGAGGCTTCTCTTTCTATTGAGTTCCATGTTTCCAGTTCTGTCAAATAGTTTCTAAATATAGTTTATATTATAATTCCTCAATTTTTTTTAATTTTAGATAATTTATATTAACTCCACACTCATGGAAAAGAGAATAGTCTTCTCTCTTTTTCTCTCCTCTCTCTCACACACACAGTTCCCATTGCTCTGCTATCACTATATGATAATTTATTTTTAAATCAATATGCAACATTCAGATTGTTGTGAACATGTAATTATTGTTTAAAGCTGAATCATGTACTGTATTATTATTATATATTCTTAAAAACATTTTGCTTTTCATGTACTAATATTGGCATCATTTTTCATATTTATCTAGTTTTCTGTGTATTGATATAATTCATCCCCTAACTCTCCAAAATTGTACATCACTTCTCAGTACATCCAAATGTATTCTACTTGTCCCATATTTTTGTGGTGAAAAAATCCATTTTGGAACATTGCTTTCCTTTCCTGATCTGAATTGAGATTGCTCTCATAGTTTGTTTAACAGCCATTATTTTGTCAATTTTATTATAAAAATGAAATATTTTGTCAATTTAAAATCATTTCAAATTATGATAAAATGATACAATGAAACACTATTTATATGGAAAAAGGTATAAAACAATTTCCAAACTATATTAAAAAAATAGCAAGGTGTTTAAGAATATATACTGGTATATATTGGTGTTTAAGAATTGGTGTTTATATACAAGGTGTTTAAGAATATATACCACCGCTGGGTGCGGTGGTTCAGGCCTGTAATCCTAGCACTCTGGGAAGCCCTGGCGGGAGGACTGCTTGAGCTCAGTAGTTGGAGACCAGCCTGAGCCAGAGCGAGACCCCATCTCTACTAAAAATAGAAAGAAATTAGCTGGACAACTGAAAATATATAGAAAAAATTAGCCGGGCATGGTGGTGCATGCCTGTAGTCCCAGCTACTCAGGAGGCTGAGGCAAGAGAATCACTTGAGCCCAGGAGTTTGAGGTTGCTTGAGCTCGACTGACACAACAGCACTCTAGCCCAGGCAACAGAGCAAGACTCTCTCTCAAAAAAGAAAAAAAGAATATGTAGATAATGTGGTGCTCAAATTAAATTATTAAAATAAGAATATGTAGATAATGTTTCTATTAGTATAAAAAATTTCAGATTATATATCCATACATGTTTGTATTGTGTATAAACATATATACTATGATTACTATATATAGCACATCTGCAATTTATATATAATATATACACTTATACACTTTATTTGTAGTATATATACTATATATGAACACATATGACAATATGTATAAGAAACTGATAATAATAGTTACTTTGAAGAGGCACTTAAGGGACTGGCATTCAGGGTGGGAGAGACATTTACTCTGTACTTTTAATGATATTTTTACTGTTTGCCTTTTAACACATACATACATCACTTTTTCAAAAATAAAAACACTATTTAATTTTTTCAATAGTTTCAAGCTTCTAGGACTACCATACTGTACTAAAATAATTAGAATCCATTTCTATGAAATTACTGTTGCTGTCTTAAAGAAATTGTGAAGCATAGGAGAGGTACCATGAGAGCTGAGAATAGACTGAAAGGGACAAAAAGTGCATCTTTGTTTGTTTTCTGTTGCTTACAACAGAATACCTGAAATAAGGTGATTTATAAAGAAAAGGAATTTATTTCTTACAGTTGTGAAGGCTAAGTCCAAGATCAAGGGGCTGCATCTGGTGAGAGCTTCTTGCTGGTGGGGACTGTAGAGTCCTGAGATGGCACTGGGCATCCCATGGTGAGGGGGCTGAGTGTGCCAACATGGTAGCTCGGGTCTCTCTTCCTCTTTTTATAAGGCCACCAGTTCCCAGCCCATGATAACCCATTAATCCATGAATCCATGAATGGCAGAGCCCTCATGACGCAATCACCTCTTAAAGGTCCCTCAATAATACCACACTGGGGATTAGGTTTCAACATGAGTTTTGGAGGGAACATTCAAACCATAGCAGAGTGGAAACAGGGAGACCAATCTAAAGGCCACTACAGCAGCCCAGGTGAGAGAAACGGTAGCTGGGTCTATGGTGGTAGCAACAGAAGTAATGAAAGATGATCAGCAATGGGAGAAATAGATTATAGATATAGATGTAGACACAGATGAATAAAGTAAAAAAGATATCACATTTTATTGTCAGCAGAATCTCTACATACAGTTTTATACAATTTTAAAATGGGTAATATTAACTATACAAAGCCCACTAGCATTTACATGGTTATTTCAACAGGTTTTGTGCTATTTAATTTAGTGAATTTTACAAACAGTTAGTTACTTAGCACCACTTCAGTTAAAAGTATCAGCTTTAAACTCAGACATACACACATACACACACACACACACGTCACCACACATAATCAAACATCAATATTCCAAACCCAGAAAATCAATGACTAATTTACAAAGTAAATACTATCTTTAAAAACAGTGGTAGAAAAATTAGGTTAAAAACTATTGCTTGAAATTTTTCAGCTTATATCCAAAAAACATCAGCAAACTGAGAATTTTAAGAACAACCACCATATTCTGGTAAAGTTGAATATGACTGCTTCACAATCAATACCACATATATCAGAAAAGCATAATTTCTGGTTGTCAAAATAATGACTTCCTTGCTAGTTTGAACTATAGCTTTATGTTAACAATTTATATAAATGAGTTGAAAATGTGATTCTTTCTGATTCAAATTAAAATGAAGGTGCTGATATTAATAAAATGTTACTTCAAATAATTAAGAAATTTTATCTATCTGTTAGCCAAGAGGCCAAGTCATCCCCAGTAACTGTCCTGTAATACCAAAGGGAATATATTTCTTCTCTAATGAAGCACAGATCTGGGCTGTAGTTCTGTTCTGCCATGAACTAGCAATGTGAAGTGAACCGAAGAATTTCATTTACTCAGCCAAAGATTTTGAGGAGTTTGGTTAAGGTGGCCTGCAAAGGACTTTGCCACTCAAAAAGAAATTAAGCCAGCTTGAGAATTTCTGCTTTGAGATGATATATAGAGTGAAGTAAGAAGTAAATTTTTTTAAAAGGTATATGGACTTATTTTTTTGTACATGTGCAATATCATAATTCATAACTACCTATAGTGTGGATCTGGAAAATGTTGCTCATGGAATGTGAATATAAATATTATAACTGATATTATTTAAAAGTCTGAAAATGAAGCATCAAACAATAAAAATGTTTAAAATCTTTAAAGTGTTTGTGATATTTGGGTTAAAAAAAATGATGCACTACTACCAGTTAGAATATCCTACCTTTGAATTTTAAAAGCTAAAAATCTGAGCAGAGGAAAAATGACAAAGAAATTTCAAGTCATTCTGTTAGAAAAATAATCAATACATACCAACTGAAAAATACCTTGAAATACCATCAAGAAAACAAAGATAATAAAAACTGGTTTCCACATAAAAGATGATTCCTTTCACCAAAGCACCACACAAATGTGCTATCTTAACACATGCACAGAGACAGACAGACACATATACACACATACATAGACACATACACACATACCTTATCTTGAATGAATTGAACAAAAATAAACATTAAAAATGCTCTATGACCCAGAGTGGAATAGCTTTCTCTATTCCTAAGATGCATGTACATTCTAATTTGTTCTTCTTTTCTGTCTCCACTATAAGGACCACTTCATAAGTTTCTAGTTCAATGCCATTGCAGGTATCTTACAAATTCTGTATCTCTCAAGGTTACAAGGAATATCGTTCCAGGACCATTTATCTTTTTTATAAAGAAGAACAACACAGTTTTCTTCCTTAAAGTTGTTGGGTTCACCCTCATGCCAGAACCTGAAAGGAAATAAATAGATAGATATAAATATAGATATAGATAGATATCAGAGAAAAATTCAGAGAAAATGCTCCCAGCATGCATTTTAGAGCTGCACTGTCTAATACAACAGTCACTAGCCACATGTGACTCCTGAGCCCTAGAAATGTGGCTTCTCTGTATTGAGATATGTTTTAAGCATTAAGTGCACACTGTATCTTGAATATTTATTATAAGAAAAGATGTAAAAGATCTCAGTAATAATTTTATATTGATTACATGTTCAAATGATAAGATTTGGATATATCTGGTTAAATGTATTATTAATTATTAATATACTATTAAAATAAATTTCACTTGTGTTTTTATTTTCTTAATGTGGGTACTAAAAAATGTTGAATTACACATGTGGCTTTGCATTATATTTCTACTAAACAACACAGGCTTCAAAGAAGAAAATGACAAAGTTATAACCCTGTTTCAAAAACAATTTTTATCTCTTCCATTGTTTATTCAAATGTAAATCTAAGAAATTTTTTTTCACATCCCTCTCAATCTATCTGTTCTTTCACTGACATTGTGCAAATAAGGATACTGAAAATTTCACTGAAGTCATAGGCTCATTCTGTAACTGGGACATAGCATACAGAAGTTACTGAACACATATGGTGTTCTATTCTGGGTAACATTTTTTAAATAGCTGTACTCCACCCCAAAATGAATTCTTCTTGCTACCTTCTCCCCACCTTCACGTATAAATCCCCTTAGTCCCACTCAATATACTCACATCATGTGCGTGTTAAATGGCGTCTGGTCCACCCAGCGCCACTGACCTTCAGTGTTCTCATCCGTAAGTCCTAGGAAATACAAAAACTGTCTATCCAAAAACTGAATAATAAAGTTCTGCAAAAAAAGGAAATGTAAATTTTTAAAAATATATTTTCACTTATCAGGTGATGACTTGTTAGGCTGTTATGTTACAGAAAAAGGAAAGAAGTCGAATAGATTATTGGTTAAGCACAAAAGCTTTGGCATCAGATAGATCTGCTTTTTTTGTTGTTGTTGGATCATGTTTATTTATTTATTTAAAAGTATTACAGGGTAAAAATAATTTTGGTCACATGGATTGCTTTTATAATACCTGAGTCATGGCTGTAGGAGTGCTTGTCATCCAGGTATTGTTCACTGTATCCGTTAGGTAGGTTTTCACCCATCCCCTCTTTCTCCCTCCCCCTGGTTGATTTCTGTTAAGTTTTGCTTCCCTCTATGCATATGAGTGCTCATCGGTTAGCTTCAGTTTAATAGTGAGTACATGTGGTGTTTGTTTTTCCATTCTTCACTTAGGGTAATGGTACCATCCAACTTGCTGCAAAAGGCATTAAGTCATTTTCCCTTATGGCTGAGTAGTTCTCCATGGTGTACATATACCACATTTTGTTAATCTACTCAAGAATTGATGGGCATTTGGGTTGGTTCCAGATCCTTGCATTTGTGAATTTTGCTGCATTTGATTGCAGGTTTCTTTTTGATAAAATGATTCTTTTTATTTGGGTAAATACCCAGTAGTGGGATTGCTGAATCAAATGGTAGGTCAACTTTTAGTTCTTTGAGAAATCTCCATACTAATTCCATAGAGCTTGTACTAATTTGCAATCCCACCAACAGTATATAAGTGTTCCTTTCTCTCTGCATCCATGCCAGCATCTATTGTTTTTGGACTTTTTAATAAAGGTCATTCTGACTGGGGCAAGATGATATCTCATTGTGGTTTTAACATCCATTTCCCTGAGGATTAGTGACATTGAGCATTTTTTCATATGTTTATTGACCATTTGCCTACCTTCTTTTGAAAAGCTTCTGTTCATGTCTTTTGCCCACTTTTTAATGTGGTTGTTTGTTTCTTTCTTGCTGATTTGCTTGAGTTCTTTGTAGATTCTGGTTATTAGTCCTTTATTGGATGTATAGCTTGTGAATATTTTCTCACATTCTGTATGTTGTCTATTTGCTATGTTAATTTTTTCCTTGGCTGTGCAGGACATTTTAAATTTAATCAAGTCTCATTTATTTATTTTTATTGTTGCTGTGATTGCCATTGTTGTCTTCTTCATAAATTCTTTGCCTAGGCCGATATCTAAAGGAGATTTTCCTACGTTTTCTTCTAGAATTCTTATGGTTTCATGCCTTATGTTTAAGTCCTTTATCCATTTTGAATTAATTTTTGTAAGTGGTGAGAGATATGGATCCTGTTTCATTCTTCTGCATGTGGCTATCCAGTTTTCCTGGCACCATTTATTGAATAGGGCTTCTTTCCCCCACTGCATGCTGTTATCTGCTTTGTAAAAGATCAGTTAGCTGTTATGTGGATGGTTTTATATCTGAGTTTTCTGTTTTGTTCCATTGGTCTATGTCTCTATTTTTGTGCCAATACTATGCTGACTTAGTTGCTATAGCCTTGTAGTATAGTTTGAAGTCTGGTAATGTGATACCTCCTGATTTGTTTCTTTTCCTTAAGATAAACAGATCTATTTTCAAATCCTCATTGTTGTTAGTAAGCACTTTAATCTCAGCAACCCCCAATTTTGCTCATCTCTAGAAGGGACAACTCCACTACTTCATAGAGTTACTGTGAAGATTAGTTACTGTGAAGTTACTGTGAAGATGAGATAATACTTGTCATCCTCTCAGTGCAATGCTTAATATGATTGGATTTTTAAGGAGCTTTTGTTTTTAAAATCAACTTTCTAAATTGTTTACATATTACATTAAATCCCTTTTTTTTTTTTTTT
>VBSM01003219.1:92771-102811 GCA_008086735.1 Cheirogaleus medius | reverse complement strand
CTTATAGCCCTGACTCAAGCATTACAAAAGCAATCCATGTAACCAAAAACATTTATACCTCCATAATATTTTGAAATTAAAAAAAAAGAGTAGAATCTTAGTCATGATATATATATGGAAAAACATTGCATGGGGAAATAAAGTTCAGCTTTTAAAGATTTGAATTTATCTTAAGATTTCTTCATTCAGAATTAGAACCATATATTTGAACTATTTTGCCTATACTTTATCCTGAGAAAATATTTCAGGACTGGTTAACCTCCTAACCAAACGTTTGTCAAGACCTAACCAGTGTGCCTGGCACCGCACAGGACACTGAAGGTGCGAAGATGAGTAAAGCAAGGCCCAGCCCTCCACCAAGTAGGCATCACCAGAAGAGATGAATAGACAATTATATTTCACTGGAGTAAATGCCAGTGATCTCACTGTACACAAAGTACCGCAGAAGTACCTCCAACTTACCAATAGGGAGGGTGGAGTAGGGAAGGTAGTCAGGCTAGTTTTCTGGAGGAAATAACAATCTGGAAACACCAAAAGAAGTCGGCCATAGGAAGAAAAATGGGAGAGGAAGAAAAGGCTTCCCAGCCAAGTGGAGCAGGTGAAGCAAAGAGATGGGGGTAACAGAACAGAGAAATTCCTCTTTCTCTGCAGAGATTCAAACCAGCAGAGAAACTGATGTGATCCTCCTGACACACCTGCTCAGCTTCTGTGCTGATGGTCGCCAGATGAGCCCCCATCTCTGAACAGTTTCTTTCACTCTCAGCCCACGTCTTGTTGTCATTAAGAGGAAGAAAGCAGCTGGACTGGAAGGCTCTCCAGAGAACAGGACAGCAATTCCAGGTGCTCCCTCAGGTGAAAATTGAAATGGAAATTATTTCATCTGCAACAGATTGTACAACCATTCTACAATATAATATTCAATTCATACTTGTGGGAATAAGGCCAGGATTACCAAAATCATTGTTTCCCCCTTCCCTCCAAAAAATCCTTAAGATTACATTTCTAAATATATTCTTAATGTGAGTATTGGAAATCACATAATGACTATGAGAAAATTACTAAGTATTCTCTTAGAAGACATTATTATTATTCAATTTCCATACATCTATTTACTTTCATATTTAAAGTGTTTCCATAGCACAGCTTTTTTGCTGACATTTTATGTGAAGAGGCAAAGAATCTGCTAAACTCAAGCATTCTCCCCTTCTCCCAAATGAGACTTTACAAATTTCAGAATAATAAAAGAAATAAAGACATTTCAGCAAAGCTATATATTCTATTAATTGGAGAAAACTGTTCTTATGAAATATCTGAATCAAGGGAAAATGGAATGAAATTAATGTTATGTTTTGGATGTCAAAAATGGCTCATAAATTTAAGTTATATTCTCCAGTTATTCAACTAATTATAGTCATAAGAAATAATTCTATCTTAATTTACTGATGTTTACTCCTATGCCAGATTTTCATCTTATGTTATTTTAATCTTTCCTGGCTTACTACTGATATTCTTTAAATCAGAATATAAAAAAAAGAAAAAATCAAATTGTGAATTTGTGTAGAAATGGAAATAAGAAATTCCCTTAGGCTGTCTGCCATCTGTACCTTTCCGTTCTGATGTCTCTATGGTGCACGTGAGCTTTGTATGGTACTCCGGTAACTTGTGCATTCCCATGTCTCCCTTACAGCGTAAAAACTTGTGATGAGTCACTGTCAAGGAAGAAAAAAGTTACTTTCATTTTCTTATATAACCACTTAATTAGGAAAATGGGGCCTGATCTCTCTAACCTTTCTTTTATCCTAATAGTTAAAGCCCTCACATTCTTTTTTCTTCTTATGCAGTTCTTTTGTTCTAGCTCCAGGTGAATTGGTTGGAAGCAATTGTTGAAAATTAACATTTTTATTATCTTATTTTCCATTTTGTGCTTTACAGGAGTAATTTTGCAAACGTCTATGTGCACATGCCTTTAAGCATATATTTCTATCAAAATTTGTGTTAGAGTGGGGAATTTTGGTAAGCACTAGGATAGTTCTGCAAAGTTTTATAAGCCTTATATGTTTTTTAATATTTTTACTTTAAAATATGACCATATGTGCAGCTTTTTATGTGTATATCAGACCTCAACAAAGGGGTTTCCAAAAAAAAAAAAAGGAAGAAAGGACAAGTGTTCCAGCCTTGTTCTTCTCAAAGCCAGTCCATCTAAAAGTTGCTTTTTTGCTGCTTACTCTTTACTCATAGGATGCAGCCCTTTGTAATCCCAGTTCGAAATGGGAAATAATTTACTATACTCATCAATATGGTTTGGATGTTTGGCCCCTCCAAATCTTATGCTGAAATTTGATCCCCAGTGTTGAAGGTGGGGCCCGGTGGGAGGTGTTTGGGTCATGGGGGCCAATCCCTCATGAATGGCTTGGTGCCCTCCCATGATAATGAGTGAATTCACATGAGAGGTGGTTGTTTAAAAGAGCCTGGCAGCTCCTCCTCTGTCTCTTGCTCCTGCTCACCTTGACACACCTGCTCCCCCTTTGCCTTCCACCTTGATTGGAAGCTCCCTGAAACCCTCACCAGAAGCAGATGCTGAAACCATGCTTCTCTTATAGTCTACAGAACTGTGAGCCAAATAAACCTCTTTTCTTTATAAATTACTCAGCCTCAGGCATTTCTTTATAGCAGCGCAAAAATGGACTAACACACTCATCAACTTTTACATATACAGAAAATGGTCTAAATTCCATCTTTCATTCCCTTACATAAAGACAACACTATCAAAAAATAGAAGGTAAAGTATGTAACTCTGAATTTTAAATCCAAGACCCCAAAAACATTATAGATTGATTATGCTGGGGAAACTGAAGATAGTAAAGGCTTAGGGAAACTTTTATGAAAGTTATTTGGAAAAATAATTCAAGAAGAGTTCCACTTTGGCTAACAACTTACCCAAACAATTTGCAATAAAACATGCACTGAGAAGTATGATGAGAACAATAGCAATAATCCAAGGAACCCGCTGAGAATGCTCACCTCCTTCTATTAGTACAAAAACAAAAATAAAGAGGTTAAACTCCTCCCAGCCACAAGCTAGGGAAGCCAACTCTACCAAGGAGCAAGCTAAATGTGAGAGCATACAAAATATTTTAAATCTAGAGAAGAGCTTAAATATTTCCTCTGATAAATCAATTTTAGACCTTACTGATAAATGAATAAATAAGAAAAATGGAAGCAATTTTTTTAGTAATTTTGGAATAAGAAAGACTTTTTTTGTTGTTGTTTTTTGACACAGAGTCTCACTTAGTTGCCCAGGCTAGAGTACCGTGGCATCAGCCTAGCTCACAGCAACCTCAAACTCCTGGGCTCAAGCGATCCTCCTGCCTCAGTCTCTTGAGTAACTGGGACTACAGGTACACACCACCATGCCCAGCTAGTTTTTTTCTATTTTTAGTTGCCCGGCTAATTTTTTCTATTTTTAGTAGAGACAGGGTCATGCTCTTGCTCACGCTGGTCTCAAATCCCTGACCTAAAGCGATCCTCCACCTGGGCCTGCCCAGAGTGCTAGGATTGCAGGGTGAGCCACTGCACCTGGCCAAGAAAGACTTTTTTAAGCAAGACAAAAAAACCCCAAAAGCCATAAAAAATTGAATAATTTGGGTATATAAAAATTAAACTTATATATAACATAAACAATGTTAAAAGACAAGGCACACGTGGAGAAAAAGTATTGTCGAAATTTCCAGACTGTATAAAGAATTTCAAAAATCAATTAGAAAACTGAGCAAAACTTTGAGCAAGAAATTTGCCGAAAATTTAATTTGCTGAAATCATAAAAGGCCATTAAACAAAGGTATGAACAATAATGGAACTATAAACCAAAAGATTGTGGTATAATTTCTCCATATTGGATTATAAAAAGTAAATTAAAAATGGGCAGTGTTGGCAGGCTGAGGGAAAATAAGCACTCTGAGTGAGAAAATAAAGGCTGTTGCTGAGACTGTAAATTAGAAATGTCTTTTAGAAGGATCGGCTTAGTAGCATTTATCAATTTTTAAATGCATTACACTTGTCACAATGATTTCAATTATAGGTATCTATCCTACAGAAATCACTGAACTTATTTATGTTAAAGGATATTCATTACAGTACTTTTGGGAACAGAAAAAAACAACAAAAAGAAAATCACTGGAATCTAATACTTAACATGTGTATTATCAATAGCAGAAATTCTAAATTATGGTGAATCCATATAATGAAATTCTATATAGCAATCACATAATCTTGTATATCAGTGTGTATGGACATAAAAAATCTCCAAGACATATTGTTACATAAAAAGGTATTTTTAGGAACTTTGTACAGTATGATCCTATTGAAGTTTGCCATGGTAGGGTGATGAGATGAAGCAAAACTTTAATTTTAAATTTACATATTTCCACATTTGTTCTATATATTTCTCAAAAATGTTATTTAATGTTCTTGCAATACAAATCCACTGGTGTATCTTAATCCAAACATAAAATGGAATGGTCATGATATACCATGAGCCTAAGTCAGTGTGTTTTCTACATCTTCCTTCTCTCTCTCTCTTCTTTAAAAGAATATTTCCACATTACTCTCTTTCTATCTTATTTCTCTTTTATATACTTTATCTCCTCTGTTGGTTCAATCTACATTTTATAAAGAAGGTTCTGCTACCCACCTTGTTTGAATCTATGCCCTTCCTCTTAGCCAAATTCATCCTCATTTCCTTCCACCTTCTCCTCCCCACTATCATCATCTGCAATGTTTAAAGCTACAGTCAATTCATATTTTTAAATTTAGTCATAATTCTAACTGCCTCTTTGAAATTGAAAGGAGACAAAGTACCCACCTTTACTTTGAGATTCTTCTAGCCCCATGTCTGATTACTCTCTTGTTCAGTGGTCAGGAGAAACAGGAACCTCTTTTATTTATTTTTTCCCAGAGTATATTTCTGTGGGTAGAGAAATATACTCAGAAATATTGGAGATTGAACACAAATCTTACCTATTCTGGTGAAATTAGAAAGGTCCAAATATAAGTGAGTTAACTCAAAAGGAGAAAACTTTTCAAAGACTGGGGTTTCCGTTGATTCACTCTGGGAGATGAGGCAAACAAAAAAAAAAGGAAATTGAGAAAGCAATGCCCATTTTGGAGAAACTGCCACAAGTATGTTTAAATCACTAGGTTGGTGTGTCATGTGGAATTTCTCAATTTGCTCTTTAGTTATTTAGACAGAAAATTTAGCAATATCCTAAAAAAATAATTATTATGTCCAATAAAAATTTAATAAACATCCCCTCATCTTTCTTTCTTGAATATTATGTTTTCAAAGGCATATAACTACATGCTTGAGATAAGCTCTGCCCTAGAAAGGTCTCTGAGCTGAATGGGAAGTTGTGTCCAAGGTGGCAAAAGACAATGTTGAGAAATGAACGAAAGCTTTTACTGTACACACTGTGCCTACATTGTATGTAAAGACACAAAAACCTGAAAACCTTTTATTGGAGTTGAGGAAGTGGTGAAGCTGTTGACTAAACTCCAAGATCTTCCTGGGTAAGAGAAAATAGGCTTGTCAAGGCAAAGGAAAAGAAAAGGTAAGATTCTGTGGTAAAGACACCATCAGGGTCCCTGACTTCACTTACAGTACTGTTGTGGAGTGAAAGTTTGTGTCCCCCCAAAATTCATTTGTGGAAGCCCTAACCCCCAATGAAATACTATTTGGAGGTGGGATTTTTGGGAGGTAATTAGATTTAGATAAGGTCATGAGGTTTTTATGATGGGATTAGTGCCTTTTACGAAGAGATCAGAGAGTTTTCTCTCTGTGTCCCTCTGTCTCTGTCTCTCTCTCTCTCCCTCTCTCTGCCATGTGAGGACACAAGGAGAAGGTGGCCATCTGCAAGCCTGGAAAAGAGCCCGCACCAGAACACGACCATGCTGTCACCGTGATCATAGACTTCCAGCCTCCAGGATGTGAGAAATAAACGTCTGTTGTTCATGCCACCCACTCTATAATATTTTGTTATAGTGGCCCAAACTGACTAAGACAAGTACTCAGCAGCTTGGAGATCCTCCTTAAAGTCTAGACTAGTTTCCAGAATATGGTCCTTTCCCTGAGTTCTTTCTTAAAATACAATATTACTTTATTATGTGTGTGTATATATGCAGTGATCTTGAATGAAATACTACTTTACCATGGGGGTGGGAGCAGATAAAACAAAAAATTCAGTAATACATCCATTTTCTAGCACTGTCACAAGGAGGCATACATATTCTCATAGCAGCAGTAGCATTTAACCCACAAACTCTCATATGCAGCCCTAGAAACTAGATTTTTGTCTAAAGCAATATTTATTCTTATTAAAAGGATCTAGGACTCCTAGAGGATATATAAATCTTGCTTAGAGCAGGAAAAAAAGAATAGATCTCACACATCTTGTTGTTCCCAGAAAGCAAGCATGATTTCAAAAACATGAAAGAAATTGAGCTCCAGAAAGTCCTCTCAGCTGAGTGAGAAGCTGTGTGTAAGATATAGTTAGGATTGAAAAAATACAATATGAACAATGAGCAAAAGCTCTATTCGCTTTTGTTTTTGAGTTGAAGAAGTAGTGATAGAGTTGTTGATTAAATTCCAAGTTCTTCCTAAATAATAGAAAGCAGGCTTGTTAAAGCATGACAGAAAGAAAGAGGAAAGAAAAAAGAAAGAAAGAAAGAAAGAAAGAAAGAAAGAAAAGAAGGAAGGGAGGAAAAGGAAATATGACATTCTGTGTTAAAGACACAGCCTTTATCACAGGTAAAAGGTAAATGGTTAGCTTGATGGGACTCCAAGGGCAAGTTTAAATAATTTGAGGGCAAAATAATGTATTTCATTATGATGACTAACTTGAAAGTTAGAATCCATGAATTCACAATGATCTAAAAAGGAAATAATTTATATACTATAAAATATAAATAAATATTATAGAATTTCTTTATTTTTAATTAATTTTAGTAAGCAAAGGTATTGTCATAATATGTACATTAATATATGTAAGTGTTAGTTTCTTCTATTGAGTATATACATTACCAAACATAGGTATTTACTTGTTTTGTTTTATTTTATAAAATTAAATAATGGATATCAGAAATAAGAAGACAAGTAATCCTTGGGAACAAGTCAGTTCTGTACCAACAACAGGGAAGGCTAATATGCATCAGTTGTTAGACGTAATAACCAGGTGGAAAGGGAAGCCAAGAGTTCACACGCACAGTAACCGAGTAGAAAGAGTGCTCAAAGTGTGCTGTAAAATGATGAATCAGTCAAATATACTATTCAAAAGATCTAACAACACAGACTTACTTTTACCTAACATGGCTTTACTGATTGTGATAAAACAAGAAATACTTGGTTTTGGAATGATGCCAACAGATGGAGTCAATACATTCTGTAACACAAGCCAAGTAAGATATTACAAGTACAATATCTCCAGGAGAGATGCCTGATTACCAAAAAAACTAAACTAAATCTGTTTAGAACAGACTAAAATAGATTGTTGGATGTCACAAGTGAAGTTTAAGAATAAAAATAAGTCTAATTTCACATCCAAAAATCAATTGGTGGGCAAACAGATGACTTCATGGTTGCAATATTGGAAAGGAACCAAAATAATATGACAAACATTGTAAGATACAAAAATATGCATTATAATACCCACTATAAATACACTGAAAAGTTCTGCTTCAGTTTAGGTATGTTGCCAAAATCTACTGTTTGGCTTTAGCTTATGGAATATCAAAGAGCTGAAAGTCAACTTGAACTTCTATCATCCCTGAATTGAATGATCACTGATCATATGATCACATAGGTATAACAATGTTAGTAAAGCCCCACAGATAGTAAAGATGTTCTCAATAATATCTAAGTTATTATATCATTTGACTAATTTACTAATTTTATCTCATACACACAAAAATTTTTTGAAACTCTGAGGAAATTATTAGTTTAATTAGAAATTTGAGGAGAAAGTCAATACAAATTTAAGCAGTAATTTCAGAAGATCAAGTCACAGGCCAGGCGTGGTGGCTCACACCTGTAATCCTAGCACTCCGGCAAGCCAAGGCGGGAGAATTGCTTGAGCTTAGGAGTTTGAAATCAGCCTGAGCAAGAATGAGACCTCGTGTCTACTAAATATAGAAAAAATTAGTGGGGCATGGTGGTGCATGATTGTAGTCCCAGCTACTTGGGAGTCTGAGACAGGAGGATCACTTGAGCCCAGGAGTTTGAGGTTGCTGTGAGCTAGGCTGATGCCACTGCACTCTAGCCTGGGCAACAAAGTGAGACTCTGTCTCAAAAGAAAAGAAAAAAAAAGATGATCAAGTCACAAAAGAAAACATTAGCATTCCTTCCTGTTTCCTGTAACTGTGAAAGCAAGCCAGAGCTTTCCTAGATAAATAAGCCACTGGATGCTTCTATGGAGAAACCATGATTGGAATGGCAGGGATGTAGACTCTGGTCTCTCATGGGCTCAGCATCTGCATGATGCTGACTCCTGTCATGCTGTGATGAAAAACAAACAAACAAACAAAACTATTTCTCTGAAGTTAAACAAAAACAAAATACAAAGGCTTTTGAAAAGTGACCTGTAGGTCATGTCAGGCTACTAGGTTCATTATTATGTTGGTCAGACAACCCTTTCAAATAACCAAACTAACGTGAAGCAACCAAGCCCAGAAATGGAGATGAATCCATGGAATATAAGCCTGAGAAGCTTGCTAGAGTGCAGGTTCCAAGACAACCTGCTTTTCAAAATTTTGCAATGGGCGGAGCAAGATGGCAGTAGAAAAACACTGCCAGATAGACCGTCTCTGCAGAAAAGAAAGCTTCTAGAAGATATTAGAAGAAAGAAGCAAGTAAACGACCATACATCGGATGGGGGTCGGAAGGAGGAGTGCCGGAGACTACGGGAGACTCCACGGGAGGAGGTTGCGGAGGAGAACTGGAAGGAGAAACCTCCGGAGCGAACGGTCTGGAGATCAGCGGCAAGGGTAGGTGGAGCGGTAAACTTCCCCCTCCCTTGCATCCCAGACTGCTGGCGGGCTCCCCAGCGGTTGGAGAGACCTGCGGACACCAGTCCAGAGACAGCCGCCGCCACTGAGCGGTGAGCCTGTAGCGGACGTGGCACCAGGCTCCCAACTCCCTCGGGGCCCTCCCTGCGCACAGACCCGACCGCGCGGCAGGCGCCATATTGCTGCACTCTCCCCTCCCCCGTCCCTGCCCCGGCTGCCAAGAGAGAAAATATAGCCACCAGCCGGAGCCATCCCAGGGAACGGGACCTGCCTTTTGGGGCCCTACAGCTGTCTGAGGGGTACTCAGACGGGGAGCTCCCTACCCGCCAGCCCTCCCAGGTGCTGCTGGCCTGGTGATTACGGGAGAACGGGGCAGACCCTGAGGCTGAGAGACATTGACCCAGCTGGGGCGCCCCATGGGGGAATTAGGGCTGGCACTCCTCTCGCTGGTGGGAACAGAGATTGAACTCCGCGGCCCAGAGGTCAGACCTACGGACCAGATCCTGTGCACCAGGTCTTACATTGCCCGGTGCACAGAAGGGATATGCAGAAGGAGCCTACTAAGTTCTAGAGGCTAAGAATTCCAAGATCAAGGCACCGGCAAGACTGGAAGGTGAAGAAGGTGACCGGAAGCACTCGAGGGGGTAGTTCTCCCACAGGATCAGCTCCACAGAATTACAGGGAAGCTTCGAGGGACAGCAGTGCTGGAAAAAGGAGGAAAGTGACGCAGTGGATTTGCCGTGAAGTTCCAAGAATCCGAGTGGTGCAGCGGGGATTGGAGTGCAAGTTGACCGCGCTCAGCGGCTAGCCGAACAGGACTCTGTGATCTGTGCCACAGCAGGTCGACTTCTCCTTCGCCGACCTCCACACACACGCAAGCAGGGAAGTGCCTGAAGTCAGCGTGAGGAGATCCAGAGCACATATCCCCGGACCTGCCAAGGATCATTCCTCCAGAATTCTAGATTTTACCTCATAATCCAGCCCTG
>VBSM01003219.1:80729-92671 GCA_008086735.1 Cheirogaleus medius | reverse complement strand
CTTACCTCCAGTAAAAATGGCCTTTATCAAAAAGTCCCCAAACAATAAATGTTGATTTGGATGCAACCAACACTCCTACACTGCTGGTGGGACTGCCAACTAGTTCAACCTCTGTGGAAAGCAATATGGAGATACCTTAAAGCAATACAAGTAGATCTACCATTTGATCCAGCAATCCCATTATTGGGCATCTACCCAAAAGATCAAGTGGCACTCTACAAAAGGGACATCTGCACTCGAATGTTTATAGCAGCACAGTTCACAATTGCAAAGTTATGGAAACAACCCAGGTGCCCATCAATACATGTCTGGATTAACAAAATGTGGTATATGTATACCATGGAGTATTATTCAGCTTTAAGAAATAATGGTGATATAGCACCTCTTGTATACTCCTGGATAGAGCTGGAACCCATTCTACTAAGTGAAGTATCTCAAGAATGGAAAAACAAGCACCATATGTAATCACCAGCAAATTGGTATTAACGGATCAACACCTAAGTGGACATATAGGAACATTTGTCAGGTGTCGGACGGGTGGGGGGGAGGAGGGGATCAGTATATACAAACATAATGAGTCAGATGTACAACGTTTGGGGATGGTCATGCTTGAGGTTCTGCCTTGAGGTGGGGATGGGGCATGGGCAATATATGTAACCGTAATATTTGTACCCCCATAATATGCTGAAATAAAAATAAATAAAAAATAAAAAAAGAATAGGAGGAGAGAAACTCAAGGATTCATGCTGTCCCCCACCATGGACACTGTGGCTCAAGCTATGAAGAGGTCCCCATCATTGATGCAGACTTCTGGACTGATCAGTAAGCTGCTTGGATTCTGCATAGTGACATTGCACTGTAGAGTAGGTGAGCAGGAACTTAGTAGCTTCCATACCCAGGTTGCTGCAACTGACACTATTCTGAACTCTCAGGTGCAGAGCACCTGATCTACCCAGGGCTTGGCTTTGCTACAGAAACCTCCACATTGCCTCAGCCAAGCTAAGGAGGGAGGAGAGAGAGCAGACATTGTCATGTGCCCTACCTATCACTGGGAGGTGAGCATCAATCCGCCCCATAGGGGAATTGAGTAGACCAGGCACCACTAACGCCAACCAAGAAGCCCTGCAGTGACTACCTCAGTGGGACTTGGGAAGGGGGATAGGTCCAGCTGCCTGTCAGCTTGGCCCCATAACCCCACCTGTGTGACTCCCACAATATCTTCTGGACCCATGGCTCTGCCCCTGAGGCTCCTGCATTGCTGCTGGGCCCCATGGCCCTGCTCATGCAGCCTCCATGCTGCTGCCAAATTCCAGGATTCCACCCCTAAGGCTAACCAGCTGCCACCAGGCTCTGTAGCCAAATCCTGAAGCCACAACCCTGAAGCTCCCACACTGCTACCTGACCCTACATTCCTGCTTATGCAGTTCCCATGCTTTCACAAGACCCCATGGCTCCTGCACTGCTGCCAGGACTCATTTCCCCATTCACATGGCTCCTGCACAGCCAAGGGGCCCCATGGCTCCACCGCCAATGTTCCTGCATGCTGCATGGCCACAAAGCCCTTCCCCCATAGTTCCCACCAACCACCTACCAGGTACCATCCCCATGGCCCAAGATCTCTAAGGGACCAACTAACTGCAGCCACCATCATACCAGGACCAGGGTGGCATGAATGCCCACAGCTCTGACACTCAAGACCGCTGGCTAGATAGACTTGCCCTGCTGTCACTGTCACCACCATGGGGTGACCTAGGCAGAGCAACATAACCGTAACACAGCCTCCATGGAGAGGGACTCTCCCAACCTCCGGCTCAAGCTTCGAACAGAGGTTTGAGGAACAATCAACCATGCTGCATAAAAATCATCTAGCAGCATCTTGGAGTGTGACAATTATAAGGGAACAAGACAACACAGAACAGATGCATTACAGGTTCTAAGGGTATCCACCCCTCTATTGCTGGGTCAATATTCTGGAGTAGGACAAAAAGTGCCATCTAGGGACTTCTTCCCATTAAGTAGGAGAGTTTTCAGCAAAGGAGAACAGGTGTGCATCTAACCTGTCAAACCCTGAGTGTAGAGAAGAGGTTTAAGATGAGGAGAAACAAGCAAAAGAACTCTGGCAACATGAAAAAATAAGCAAGTTCAACAACCAGAAATTATCTCAAGAGATCTACAGCAAGAGACTCCAACAAAAAGAAAATTATTGCAATGTCAGAAAAGGAATTCAGAATATGGATGACAAAAAAGATGAAGGGGATTGAAGAGAAAATTCAAAACCAACTGAAAGAGCCAAAAAAATTTCAGGACATAAACTTAAAAACACACATAAAGTCAAAGAGCTAGACAACATAAGAAATGCTATAATTGAACTTAAAGAAATGAAAGTCATTTAAGGAATTACAAAATACAGCAGAAAGTATGAACAATAGTCTAGATCAAGCAGAAGAAATAATTTCTGAGCTTCAAGACAAGGCTTTCAAACTAACCCAGTTAGTAAAAGATGAAAAAATAACAAAGGAGAATGAATAATCACTCAAAGAAATACAGAACTATGTGAAGTGACCCAATATACAAATTATAGGTACCCCTGAAGAGAAAGAAGAAAAAGTAAAAAGCATGGAAACCCTATTTGAGAGAATCATTGAGGATAATTTCTCTCCTATCACCAGAGACTGAGATATCCATATACAAGATGGTTATCAAACACCGGGAAGATTCATGGCAAAGAGGACATCTTCAAAACACATAGTCAACAACTGGGCAAAGTGAAAATGAAGGAGAAAATTCTACAAGCTGCAAAATGAAAGCAACAACTAACCAGAAGGGCAATATCATCAGGCTAACAGCATATTTCTCAGTAGACACCTTACAGGCCAGTTTGGGGTCCCATTTTTAGTCTTCTTAAACTGAATAATTGTCAGCCAAGAATTTTGTATCCTGCAAAACTAAGTTTCATAAATGATGAAGAAATAAAGACTCTTCCAGACAAGGAAACACTAAGAAAATTTGCCACTGTTAGAACTGCCCTACAGGAAATGTTCAAAAGTGCACTATACATGAAACAGCACAATAGATACCAGTGGCAAAAAACACCCAAAAGTTAAACCTTGCAGCTCTTATAACACAATTGCACACATGGAAAACAGAAAGACAAGATATAATCCAACATAATGAAAAGAACAATATCCCACATATCAATACTGACTCTGAATGTGAAAGGTCTTAATGCCCTATTTAAAAGACATAAATAGGCTGAATGGATGAAAAAACACAACCAAAGTATATACTACCTTCAAGAAATACATCCAACTTATAACGACTCACACAAACTCAAGGTAAAGGGATAGAAAAAAATATTCCATGCAAATGGCAACCAAAAGAGAGCAGGTGTAGTCATTCTTATGTCAGATAAAATAGACTTGAAATCAACAATGGTTAAAAAAAAAAGACAAAAATGGCCATTACTTAATAGTAAAGAGAGCAATTCAACAAAAAACATAACAATCCTAAATATATACATACCTAGAACAAAAGCTCCTAGTTCATAAAGGAAATTCTACCAATTAAAGCAAAGAAATAAACAGTAGCATCATAATTTTCAAAGACTTCAACACACCACTGAGAACCAGACAGATCACCAAAGCATTTTAAAAACACTAGACTTAAATGGGACTCTGATAAAAATGTGCCTAACAGATGTTTACAGACCATTTTACCAAAAACTACTGAATATTCACTCTTCTTATCAGCACATGGGACATTCTTCAAATTGATCATGTCTTAGGCCACAAAACAAGACCAAGCCAAAAAAAAATCAAAATCACACCATATATCTTGTTATACCACAGTGGAGGAAAGCTAGAAATTGATTCCAAGAGAAACATTCACATCTACACAGGCATGAAAATGAAATAATTTGCTGTTGAATAATCCTTGGGTCAATGATGAATTAGAATGGAAATCAATATTCCTCAAACTGAATGACAAAGGGGATACAAGCTTTCAAAATCTATGGGATATAGCAAAAACAATCCTAAGTAAAAAGGTCATAGCCTTCAATGCCTACATCAAAAAGACTGAGAGATCACAAATTAACAGCCCAATGTCACATCTGAAGGAACTGGAAAATTAAGTGCAAAGTAAGAAGAATAAAAGTAATAACAGAGCTCTAAACAGAACTAAAGAAAGTGGAAACCAAAGAAACAATATAAAATATCAACAAAACAAAAAGTCGGTCCTTTCAAATGATAAACAAAATCAATAGACCACTAGCCAGGTTAACCAGAAATAGAAGAAATAGGACTCAAATGAGCTCAATCAGAAATGGAAAAGGAGACATTAAAACTGATAGCACAGAAATATAAAATATCATCCATGAATAATACAAAAACCTCCATGCACACAAACCAGAAAACCTAGAAGAAATGGAAAAATTCCTGGAAACACACAACTTCCCAAGTTTGAATGAGGAAGAAATAGAAATCCTAAAGAGAAAAATAACAAGTAGTGAGATTGAAGCAGTAAAAAAAAATCTCCCCCAAAAAACAAAGTTCTGAACTAGATGGATTCACAGCTGAATTCTTGCAGACCTTAAAAGAAAAAATGGTACCTATTCTACAGAAATTATTCCATAACATCAAGAAGGAGAAAATCCTCCCTAACTCATTCTACATATCTAGCATCACCTTGACACTAAAGTCAGGAAACGACACAACAAAAAAAGAAAACTGCAGGCCAATATCCTTTATAAACATAGCTGCAAAAATCCTCAACAAAATACTAATTAATCAAATTCAACAGCACATGAAAAAGATAATTCACCATGATCAAGTGAGTTTTATCCCAGAGATGCAAGGATGGTTCAACATACACAAATCAATAAATGTGATTCACCACATAAACAGAAGCAAAAACAAAGAGTATCTCAGTAGATGCAGGAAAAGCATTTTATACAATCCACCACACTTTCACGATAACAATCCTCAACAATCTAGGCATAGAAGAAACATACCTCAAAATTATAAAAGCCATATATGACAAACCCAAAGCCAATATCATATTGAATGAGGAAGAGTTGAAAGCATTCCCCCCTAAGAACTGGAACAAGATAAGCATTCCCACGATCACCATATCCATTAAACATAGTATTGGAAGTCCTAGCCAGAGCAATCAGGCAAGAGAAAGAATTAAAGAGTATCCAAATCAGGAAAGAGGAGGTCGATCTATCCCTGTTTGCTGATGATATAATCTTATATCTAGAAAACCCTAAAGACTACACCAAAATACTTCTAGAATTGATAAATAAATTCAGCAAAGTCTCAGGTTACAAAACAATGTACACAAATCATTGGCGTTTTTATATTCTAATCACAGTCAAGCCGAGAGTCAAATCAAGGACTCAATACCATTTCCAACAGCTACAAAGAAAATAAAATACCTGGGAATATACTTAACCAAGGAGGTGAAGGAACTCTGCAAGTAGAACTACAAAACACTGATGAAAGAAATTGCAAATTACAGAAAGAAACAGAAATACATTCCATGCTCATGGATTAGTAGAGTCAATATCATTCAAATGTCCATACTGACTAAAGTGATTTACAGATTCAGTGAAATTCTCAACAAAATAATAATGTCATATTTCACAGATCTAAAAAAGAACAAGTCTAAGCTTCATTTGGAAACCAAAAAAAGCCCAAATAGCCAAGGCAATCCTAAGTGAAAAGAACAAATCTGGAGAAATTGCATTACCTGACTTCAGATTATACTATGAGGCTATAGTAACCAAAACAGTATGGTAATTGTATAAAAGAGACATAGACCAATGGAACAGAATAGAAAACCCAGAAATAAAACCATCTACCTACAACCAACTGATCTTTTACAATGCAGGCAAAATGTTAACATGCATTGGGGAAACGAAGCCCTATTCAGTAAATGATGCTGGGAAAACTGGATAGCCTCATACAGAAGAATTAAACAGGATCCCTATCATTTGCCATATATAAAAATTAATTCAAGATGAATAAAGGAATTAAATGTAAGGCATAAAGCCATTAAAATTCTAGAAGAAAATATAGGAAACACTCTTCTAGACATTGGTCTAGGCAAAGAATTTATGACTAAGACCCCAAAGGCAAATATAGGAATAACAAAAGTAAATGAATGGGACTTAATTAATTAAAAAGCTCTGTACAGCAAAGGAAATAATCAACACAGTAAATATACAGTCTACAGAATGGGAGAAAATATTCTCAAACTGTATATCCAATAAAGGGCTAACATCCAGAATCTATGAAGAATTCAAACAAATCAGCAAGATAAAAACAAACAACTCTACCAAAAAGTGGGTAAAAGACGTGAAGTTTTTAAAAAGAAAATAGACAAATGGCCAATGCACTTGGGAAAAAATGTTCAACATCATTGATCATCAGGGAAATGCAAATTAAAACCTCAATGAGATACCATCTTACCCCTGTCAGAATGGCCATTATTAAAAAGTCAAGGAACAAGAGATGCTGGCACAGATGCAGAGAGAAAGGAATGCTTATACACTGTTGGTGAAACTGTAAATTAATACAACCTCTATGGAGAACAGTATGGAAATTCCTCAAAGAAATAAATATAGACTTACCATGAAATCCAATAATCCCTCTGTTGGGTAGCTACCAAAATATCAGAAGTCATTTTATCCAAAAGACATCTGCACTTGAATGTTTATCACATCATACTTTCTGATTTAAAATTATATTGTAAAGCTACAGCAATCATAACAGTAAATATATCCCATGTCCATGGATTGGAAGAATTAATATTGTTAAAATGTCCATACTATTCAAAGTAATCTACTGATTAAGTGCAATCTCTATCAAAATTATAATGGCACTTCCTGTAGACAATATAAATCCTAAAATTCATATGGAAACACAGAAAACCAAAAAGCAATCTTGAGAAAGAAGAACAAAGCCGGAGGCATCACACTTCCTGATGCTGGTTACAATGGCTCAAGAATCAATCTACTCCCATCTGAATTGGTGAGGAGTCCCACATAGTTAAGCAATTTTAGTTACCTTAAGCAATTTTAGTTAACTTATGCAATTTTAGGTTAAGTTAAAGTTGTGGAAAAATTTATATTGCAGATATATTGGCAAAAACCTACATTTAAAGTTTGTTCACCTCCTTTCATCTACAAGTAAGGTGACTTCTTTTAAATGAAATGTACATTATATTCCAGATTGGCCATATGGGGAAGTGAAACCTTATTTTACTTTGCACCATCGTCTTTATGCTCAGAAACAAATAACAGGAAACTCCTTACACAACTCTGAGTGTCCCTTTTTATTAAGAAATGCATGCTTCAGAGAGACCACACTGCCTTAAAAGAAGTTTCCCATAATATTGACTTATTTAAAGCTCTCCCCTTCCCATACTAATAACAAACATAAGTAGTGACCTAATATGTCCTTCACTGGATATTTCTGAAAATTATTTCTCTAGATATGATAGCTCAATTTCCTCAGTGAATGTTTTCAGGACTTTTGTATTCTAACTTCATAGTTCACACCATTTTAGCTCTCTTGTGTTATAGAATAGAATAGCAGATGAACAGCTGTGTAAGATACCAGTGACCACAAAATTACAAAGGCTGGTATTTCTGTCAAGCTAACAAATGAAGAAAGAAAGGAATCTTCTGGAGATATAGGGCAAGTCACAAACATTTTGGACTCTTTCTTTCTCAATAGTAATATGTAGTTATGATGATACACATTTCATAAAGTTGTAAGTTTTAAATAAAACAATACATATAAAGATATTGGACTTATAGAAAAGCCATTAAATATTTGGTTTCATACTCACTTTTATATCTGATATCTATTATATTGTCTTATCAGTAAAAACTGAGGCAAGAAAAGTATGATTTCCACAGTTTTTTACAGAAATATGACAAAACTACAAATCACAGAAGGCCACTAACATCTTCACCACAGCTTACTGCACATTGGAACTACATTTACTCTTTTCATCTTGGCACAGACTCTGAATTTTACCAGAGATTAAGATGGGAACTAAAACCCTTCCCTTGAGGATAAAGGAGAATGCACTAGTGATTTGACACCTGGATATCATGCCTCCAATTTGGTTGTTAACAGCCCCATGTTGAATGGCTGTGGAACATCAGGAACAAAATTATTATATAGAATAATAGGAATATCACAAAGCTAATTTTTACAGCTTAAAGTAATTTTATAAGAAAAAAAGCTACTGGGAAATGAAAATAAAACATTTCCAAATGCTCTAGAAAAATTGATGTGGTACTACATCTGTTGATACCCTCGTTGCAGAGTCATATAAACCCCTGCCCACACATGAGAGTACACAGAAAAGAGTAAGCAATAATCAATAGTTTCCTCAAAGCCAATTTAGCACTATCATTTGAATAGTGTAACAGAAATAGTATTTTAAAAAGAGGCAGAGAGACATAGATCACGGGAATACAATAGAGAATCCAGAAACAAAACTACATAGCTATGACCAACTGATCTTGAACAAAGCACACAACAACATACATTAGGGAAAAGAAGACCTATTCAATAAATTGTTCTTGGAAAACTGGATAGCCACATACAGAAGAATAAAACAGGATTCCTATCTCTCACCAAAACCAAAAATTAATTCAAAATGGATAAAATACTTAAATTTAAGGCATGAAACCATATCAATTCTGGAAGAAAACATAGGAAACACTCTTCTACACATGAGCCTAAGCAAAGAATTTATGACTAAGACCCCAAAGGAAAATACGACAATAACAAAAATTTTAAAATGGGGGGGGGATAGAGCAGATTAGTGGTGACCTCCTGGCTCTCTGCTCTCAGAGAAGTAGGCAAAGAACTTGGATGGCTACACATCAGTGGATTACTCCCTGCCAAGAACAGCATTATGAATCTTCAGAGAAACAGCTTGGGATATGCAGTGCAGGAACAAAAAAAAGGTGAATGGAGATAGAATTACAAAGACTGGAGAGTCCGAGATATACAATAGGGAATAGAGCACGGAACAGCCACACCCACCTGACCAGCCAGGGCAGTATGATCTGACCCACAGGAGGATGCCCAGCTCCTCCACTTACCTGCACTTCTACTCAGTCAGGGATGCACCTGAAGTCGGTACAAAGTTGTGGCACAAGACGAAAGGCTCTGTGGAAAGGAGACAGCAGCAGGAAACATTCTGAACTCCCCAGTGCTCTGTGCTGGGACCGCGATGGGCAGGGGAGGGACTGACAGTATAGATACACTATAAAGCAAGAATGCCCACTCTCACCACTTCTATTCAATGTAGTAATGGAAGTCCTAAACACAGAAAATAGACAAGAAAAAGAAATGAAAATGTATCACAATTGGAAAGGAGGAAGTAAAATTATCTGTGTTTACATACAATATGATTATATTCCCTGAAAACCCTAAAGACACAACTAAAAAAGAGATAAAACTAATAAATAAATATAGAAAAGTTACAGCATACAAAATCAACATACAACTATCAGTGGTGCTTCTATACAATAATAACAAACTATCCAAAAAACAAATTAAGAAAACAATTCTATTTACAATAGCATCAAAAACAATGAAATACTTAAAAATAAATTTGAGTAGAAGGTAAAAAATCTACACACTTAATATCATCCACAATTCATGAAAATTCAATAAGAAATGAATAAATCAAAGCCTCAAGAACAGGGTAAAACAGAAGAAGAAATCTCAGAGATTGAAGAGAAGATAACACCTTCCAATTAAATAAATCAGTCAGAGAGATAGAGCAGAGAAAGAAGAGAAAAGAGCAAAGCCTACAAGAGATGTGGGATTATGTGAAGAAACCTAATGTGAGGGTTATAGGGTTACCTGAAGGGGAAGAAGAAAACACTCAAGGGTTGGATAAGCTATTTGAAGATATAATCAAGGAAAATTTCCCAGGCCTTCCTAAAAATCTCCAGATACAAGTTCAAGAAGGTCAAAAGACCCCAAGGAAATTCATTGCAAACAGGAAAATTTCACGACATGCAATCATCAGACTGACCAAATTATCAAGAGGCTCTTCTATGAGCTGTAAGATGAAAGAAGCAAGTAACATACAAAAGAAAGCCAATCCGAATAATGTCAGACTTCTCTACTGAAACTTTACAAGCAAGGAGAGACTGGGGCCCCATTCTCACTCTTCTGAAACAAAATAATGCTCAACCTAGAATCTTATTCCCTGCAAAACTAAGTTTTGTATATGAAGGAGAAATCAAGACATTCTCAGATAAGCAAAGACTGAGAGAATTCACCAAGACAAGACCAGCTCTCCAAGAAGTACTCAAAACAGTATTACCACAGATCAGCACAATAAACACCCACAAATGTGAATCTACTCAAAAGCTAAAGATCAAAGCCCAGATACCACAATGGCTCAAGAGCAAAAACAAAGCAACAATGTTCAACCCAACATAATGAACATAAATCTGCCCCACCTATCAGTTATCTCAATAAATGTGAATGGCTTGAACTCCCCACTCAAGAGACATAGGCTGGCCGAATGGATAAAAAAATACAAGCCAAGTATCTGCTGCCTTCAGGAAACATATCTAACCTGCAAGGATGCATTTAGACTAAAGGTAAAGGGTTGGAGAACAATATTTCAGCAAACGGAAGCCAAAAGAAAGCTTGTGTGGCGGTACTGATTACAGACAACTTAGTTTTGAAGTCAACAAAAGTAATAAAAGACAAAGAAGTTTACTACATAATGGTGAAGGGTACAGTTCAACAGGAAGACATAACAATTCTAAATATATATGCACCCAACCTAGGTGCACCCAGATACATAAAGCAAACTCTACTTGATCTAAACAAATGGATAAACAACAACACCATAATAGTTGGAGACTTTAACACCCCACTGACAGCACAGCACACATTCTCCAAACAGAAAATCAACAAAGAAATAATGGACTTAAACAAGTCTCTAGAACAAATGGGCATGACTGACATTTACAGGACATTGTACCCAAAAACCACTGAATATACATTCTTCTGATCAGCACATGGGTCATTCTCTAAGATTGACCATATCCTAGGACACAAAGCATGTTTCAAACAATTTAAAAACATAGAAATTATACCATGTATCTTTTAAAATCACAATGGAATAAAGGTAGAAATCAACCCTAACACGAACTCTCATTTGTACAAAAAGTCATGGAAACTAAGCAACCTTCTACTGAATGATCACTTCATAAATGAGGAAATAAAGACAGAAATCAAAAGATACTTTGAATTAAATAACAAAGGAGACACAAGTTACCAAACCTGTGGGACAAAGATAAAGCAGTCCTGAGAGGAAAGTTTATTTCCATAAATGCCTATATCCAAAAGTCAAAAATATCACAAACAAACAACCTAATGAATAATCTCAATGAGCTGGAAAATAAAGAACAAACCTGGTATTGGCACAAGAATAGAAGCATCGACATCTGGAATAGATCTGAGAAACCAGAGATGAAACCATCAGTATACGGTAACCTAATCTTTGATAAACCAGACAAAAATATAAAATGGGGAAAAGAATCTGTCTTCAATAAATGGTGCAGGGAAAACTGGCTAGCTACACGCAGAAAAATGAAGCAGGATCCCTACCTCTTACCTCTCACAAAAATTCACTAAACATGGATAACAGACTTAAACCAAACGCATGATACCTGAAGAATCCTAGAAGAAGATGTAGGGAAAACCCTATCAGACATTGGCCTAGGCAAAGAATTCTTGAGGAAGACCCCCAAGGCAATCACTGCTGCATCAAAAATAAACAAATGGGATCATATCAAATTATAAAGCTTCTGCACAGCCAAAAAAACAATCAGTAGAGCAAATAGACATCCCACAGAGTGGGAGAAAATATGTGCTCTCTTC
>VBSM01003219.1:50782-80629 GCA_008086735.1 Cheirogaleus medius | reverse complement strand
GAAGTGAAATCATTAAGATCAAATCAGAACTAAATGAAATTTACAACAGGGAAAATATACAGAAGATTAATAACACAAAAAGTTGGTTCTTTGAAAAAATAAACAAGATTGACACACCTTTGGCTAGACTAACAAAAAGCAGAAAAGAAAAATCTCTAATAACCTTCATCAGGAACAATAAAGGAGAAATTATAACAGATGCAATGGAGATACAAGATATAATTTATGAATACTACAAAAACCTCTATGCACACAAATTGGAAAATATGGAGGAAATTGACAACTCTTAGAAACATACAGCCTCCCTAGGCTCAACCAGGAAGAAAAAGAATTCCTGAACAGATCAATATCAAGTACTGAAATAGAAACAGCAATTAAAAACCTTCCTAAAAAGAAAAGTCCTGGACCATATGGTTTCACACCCGAATTTTACCACACTTACAAAGAAGAACTGGTGCCTATCCTGCAGAAATTATTCCACAACATCGAGAAGGATGGAATCCTCTCCAACACATTTTATGAAGCAAATATAACCCTGATACCAAAACCAGGAAAGGATGCAAGAAAAAAAGAAAACTACAGACCAATATCCCTTATGAATATAGATGCAAAAATTCTCAACAAAATCCTAGCCAACCGAATCCAGGTGCTTGTGAAGAAAATAATCCATCACCACCAAGTGGGCTTCATCCCAGGGATGCAGGGATGGTTCAACAAATGCAAATCTATAAATGGAATTCACCATATAAACAGAAACAAAAACAAAGACCATATGGTCCTCTCAATAGATGCAGAAAAAGCATTTGACAAAATTCAACACCCTTTTATGATAAGAACGCTCAACAAAATAGGCATAAACGGGGCTTACCTAAAAATGCTACAAGCCATAAATGACAAACCCACAGCCAATATCATACTGAATGGGGAAAAATTGAAAGCATTCCCACTTAGAACTGGAACAAGACAAGGTTGCCCACTATCTCCACTTCTATTCAACATAGCGCTGGAAGTCCTTGCTACAACAATCAGACAAGAGAATAGAATTAAGGGCATCCAAATGGGAGCAGAAGAGATCAAACTCTCACTCTTTGCTAATGACATGATATTATACATTGAAAACCCCTAGTATTCGACCATGTGACTCCTTGAATTGATAAACAAATTTGGTAAAGTCTCAGGATACAAAATCAATACACAGAAATCAGAGGCATGCATATACGCCAACAACAGTAAAAGCAAGAACCAAATCAAAGACTCAATTCTCCCAAAATAGCAATAAAGAAAATAAAGTACCTAGGAATATATTTAACTAAGGAGGTAAAAGACCTCTACGGGGAGAACTATGAAACACTGAAGAAGGAAATAGCAGAGGATGTAAACAGGTGGAAGAATATACCATGCTCATGGGTCAGCAGAATCAACATTGTTAAAATGTCTATACTACCGAAAGTGACCTACATAGTCAATGCAATCTCTATTAAAATACCATCATCATTTTTCACAGACATAGAAAATATAATTTTACACTTCATATGGAACCAGGGAAAACCCTGTATAGCAAAATCTATCCTAGGCAATAAAAACAAAATAGGAGGCATCAATTTACCAGACTTCAAACTATACTAATTAAAACAGCTTGTTATTGGCACAAGAACAGGGACATTGACCAGTGGACAAGAACAGAGAACCCAGATATAAAACCATCCTCATACAGCAAACTAATCTTCGACAAAGCAGACAAAAACATACACTGGGGAAAAGAATCCTTATTCAATAAATGGTGCTGGGAAAACTGGATAGCCACATGTAGAAGACTGAAACAGGACCCACAACTTTCACCTCTCACAAAAATCAACTCACGCTGGGTAACAGACTTGAACCTTAGGTGTGAAACTATTAGAATTCTGGAGGAAAACATTGGAAATACCCTTCTAGACATTGGCCTAGGCAAAGAATTTATGAAGAAGACCCCAAAGGCAATCACAGCAGCAACAAAAATAAATAAATGGGACCTGATCAAATTAAAAAGCTTCTGCATAGCCAAAGAAACTGTCAAGAGAGCTAACAGACAATCCACACAATGGGAGAAAATTTTCGCAAGCTACACATGTGATAAAGGACTGATAACTAGAATGTATTTAGAACTCAGGAAAATCAGCAAGGAAAAATCAAACAACCCTATCAAAAAGTGGGCAAAAGACATGAACAGAAATTTTTCAAAAAAAACAGAATAATGGCCAACAAACATATGAAAAAATGCTCAACATCTCTAATCATCAGGGAAATGCAAATCAAAACCACAATGAGATATCACTTATCTCCAGAAAGAATGGCCTTTATCAAAAAGTCTCCAAACAATAAATGTTGGCATGGATGGGGAGAAAAGGAACACTTCTACACTACTGGTGGGACTGCAAACTAGTTCAACATCTGTGGAAAGCAATATGGAGATACCTTATAGCAATACAAGTAGATCTACCATTTGATCCAGCAATCCCATTACTGGGCATCTACCCCAAAGAACAAAAGTCACTCTATGAAAAAGACACCTGCACTGGAATGTTTATAGCAGCACAGTTCACAATTGCAAAGTTGTGGTAACAACCCTGGTGCCCATCAATACATGAGTGGATTAACAAAATGTGGTATATGTATACCATAGAGTACTGTTCAGCTTTAAGAAACAACGGTGATATAGCACCTCTTGTATATTCCTGGATACAGTGGGAACCCATTCTACTAAATGAAGTATCTCAAGAATGGAAAAACAAGCACCACATGTACTCACCAGCAAATTGGTATTAACGGATCAATACCTTGGACATATAGGAATAACCTTTGTCGGGTGTCGGGTGGGTGGGAGGGGGGAGGTAGGTATGAGTATATACAAACATAATGAGTGAGATGTGCAACATTTGTGGGATGGTTATGTGAGGCTCTGCCTCGAGGGGGGAGAGGGCCATGGGCAATATACGTAACCATAATATTTGTACCCCCATAATATGCTGAAATAAAAAAAATATGTACTACATGGAAATTCTAGAGATACAAGCTTACATACCTAAAATAAAATTTTCACTGGATGAAATTAACAGCAGATTAGACACAAGAAGAACAGATAAGTGAACTGAAGAACACAGCAATAGAATCTATCCAAAATTAAGCACAGAGAGAAAAAAAAAGTGAACAGAGTGTAATAAACCTGTGGGGTAATATCAAGTGGTCTAATACATATATTTGGAGTTCCACAATCGTTGAGGGACAGAAAAAATGGCTATAATTTTTCTAAATTAAATGGAAAAAGACTTTTCATCAGGAATTTGACAAGTTTCAAAAAGATACACATACACTTACCATTTGACTCACAATTTCAGTTCTAGGAGTTTATTCAAGATAAATGAAAAATATGTTCATAAAAAGACTTGCACATAAATATTCATAACAGATTTTCATAAATGCCAAACTCTGGAAACAACTCAAATGTCCACCAAGAGGAAAATGGGTAACCAAATTGTGTTACATTCATACCACCGTATGCTACTCATTAATAAAAGGGAATTAACTATTGATAGATACAACAATATAGATAAATTTCAAAAACAGCATGCTAAATGGAAGAAGCCAGACATGAAAGAATACATACTGTATAGTGTAGTTTACATGAAACCCTAGAAGAGAAAAATATACCCACATTCACAGCAGATCAATGGTTGTCTGGGGTTGGGGTGGGAGTAGGATTGACTGAGGAGTTTAAGGAAACTTTGGGGAAAATGGAAGTGTCCAACTTCATTGTGTTGCAGTTTATACAGGTAGACAAACTTATCAAACTCATTGAAATGTTTACTTAGATGGGTGTATTTTGTTGTATATAAATTATACCTTAATAAAGTTGATTCAGAAAGAAGGCAGGGGGCATGACAAGAACTGTTTTCTCTCCATATTCTTCCTCAGCCCATCCGGAAGGAACTCCCACTAACACTTCCATGGGTTCCTGTGTTTTCTCATTTCTCACAGTACCCTAGATGCTTAAGATAAGGTCAAATGTTCTCATTTCCACTGGAGAGAATTAATTAATCAAAGGCCAGTACTCCAGTGCTGCTTTTCTCTCTTGGCTATCTACAGGGAAGTGAGAGGAAGGACTTTTCCTGCAGGCAGCCTATGTAATTCTCCCAAGGGGGTTTCTGTTTTAGACTTGGGTGGGGCAGTGATAGGAAACATTTTTTGGCGTTAAGTCCAGTCCATGTTTTCCAGCACAGCTTTACCAGTAATAAAGCTGGTGTTTGGATTCTTTCCTGATTCCTTTGTCTAATTCACAATTTATTTAGAATTCAGAATGGAGAGGAGTATTACTAATTATTACCTTTAAACTCTAACAAATATGACTTGATAAAGGATTAGATGAGGGTGTGAAGAGAAGAAAGTTAAGAATGATTCTTATATTTATAGTATGAGCACCTGGCCATTTGCTTTGATGAAACAGGGAGGTATAAGAAACAGACTTTTCTTGATAAAACTAGAGTGTCATTTCGGCATGTTAAGTTTGAAATGCTTATTTGAGATCTCCGATTGAAGTAGCAGGACATACTCATTTGGAATTCAGAATGGAGATCAGGCTGAATGGAAATTTGGACATTAGAACAGAAAGTCTGATTACATATGTCAAAGTGGTATTCATTCATTCATTCATTCATTCATAAGTGGAATTTCATTTCCAAGCAGGTCAGAAAAAACCCTTGTCAATTTTCCATTATTCAGAGTTTTGATGAATCGCTAAAAAAAAGGAAGGTGGATTAGTTCCTTTACACTTCATTATGTCTTTGTCAGGCTAGAGAGCTTCATGTTCTTAAAATCCTGCAAAACACACCTCTCTCACAGAGCAGCTTGTCCCTACCATTCCACATTTATTCTCTCTCATATGTTTTAACATTAAAATCTGGCATCCTGATTCTGACCCATTTAATGCCAATTCTCTCCGCTTCTCCTAAATGTACTCATTTTTCTCTGTATACAACCCCAGGAAAGAAAACTTTGCTATCTCAGAGCTTGCTTGTATTTGTTTATTTAGTTATCAGTTTATATATTTTTTTCAATGTCTATCAAATTAAAATGTAAAAGCTACAGGTTAGAGCAGGAACTCTGTTAGGTGCTTCACCATTTCTCTAGTACAAGGAAAACAGTACCCAATAAAGGTTTAATTGCCTCATTGGCCACCTGGGTCTCTGTATTTTATTCTCTCTGAAGAAAACTCATGGGCCTTTTGAGAGCTTCTGAAGTTTTCTGACTGCTAGTGCCTATAAAAAATATAAGGAGAAATTTTTAATTAAACAACAGAAATTTTTAATATTTTTGATATATCTTGAACATCTTACCAAAAAAGCTATCTCTTTGTTTTTTAGCAATACGCACTGATCTTTCTAAGTTTCTCACTTCATTTCTTTGCTCCTTTAATTCATTTCCTTCTGATCTATGGAGAATCAACCCAATCTGATTCCTTTATATTTCTCTTAATCTAAATATGAGTTTCCTAATCCACTTCAATTCTCTCTAGCACTTAACCTTGAAAAACTAAAACAAGGCTAATTTGGTGATGGTGTTGTTTCTTTCTATTACACTAGAGTCTGAGAGATTCTTTCTTAATATCCAAGGAAATTTCCAGTTGTCTAAATCAATATGTTCCCACTTCCCATAAGACGGCAGCATAGGCAGCTCCTACAGACTCTTATCTGCTTTTTTTTTATCATAGTATTAGAATATAGACCTATTTTTTTAAATGAGAGAAATAATAAATCAGAGAAATGAGAAATCCTTAATGCCTCTCATAATAGCAAACCTTAGATATTTGTTTAGTGGTACAGGAAGCAGGAACAACATATTTTAGTATCATATTCCTCAATTAAATTATTCTTCTAATATAGTTTCCTTTAATGGTATTTTTAAAACTCACATTTAATCTTTAAAGTTAAAGACACTAATCTAGACATTATACTTAAGGAAGATGCTAACTATTAAAGATGCTAATGGACTTTTGATTCATTTTAACACTGGTAAACTTAAATTGGGAGATAGTGTTAGGTGAGTACCATTGATACATACTCACAGATGAGCTCAGAACCAAAATTGAGAAAATGCAACTAGACTCAGGCAAAGTAAACTAAAAATTATAGCCAATTTTCCAAAAAGCATATTTTAGTATTTTTAAAGTCAAGGAAGATAAAACCAAATCTGTGAGATATAGATATATATATGTATGTATATATATGTATTTGAATTCTATTTGATAAAAAAAAGGCAGAAAATTACCGTAGAGACTGGCATGTTAAAAGGGAAAGAAAGAATAAAATTTTGAGGGACATTTGTTTAAAAAGCTGACATGGGAAATAAAGAAGTGATAGTTCCACTTCAGGTGAGAATTTACACAATGAACCACTATGAAACAGCACTAGGGAGTGGGATGGAAACCACAGAGAGACTCTTTGAGGCTTCTCTTGGGACAACCAGTTCCTGTCAGATCTGCAAGACAAGAGGGTTACAATCCCCTCAGTTAAAAGACTCAGGAGACCAGTTCCCTGGGGGTTTGGAATATAGAAAGGGATGACTAAGAACCTAAGGTTACAAATATTGAGAAAAATTTAAGCTGGAAGAATGCCAGAAAAACCCTCTGAACCAGTAGTCAAATACAAACTTAAGCAATCCACAGCATCTTCCTGTCATCTTTCTTCTTCAATAGCTTCTTCGCTTCAGTACCCTAACTCTCTCCAACTTCCAATCTCTATGTCAGTACTTAAATTATCTAACTTCACAATTCTTCCACTTTGTTCATTTGTTTATAGGACATCGCTCTTGGAGTGAACATCCATTCCTAATCTTCGATTCTTGGTTTTACTTCTGTCCTATCTGGAACTGAAGAGAAAAAAGGTTCTCAATTCCACTTTGAGATTATCCTTCTAGAAACACTGTGTGTGTAACTCCACAGTGAGGCAGACCAGGAATCTCTTATGTCTATTTCCCTGAAGTTTCAATTCTTTTCTTTATCTTGACAAAAATTCAAGCAAAATAAGAACATTAAAAAATTTAAAGAAAGTTAAGACTCTCTAAATATGTTAAAATCATTTTTCTTGATGTTTTACATAAAGTTTCTCTATTTGATAACTATGTTAGATCATAAAAAGACAAGCATTTAAATGACATAAAGATAATTCGTTTATATGCTTTCAAAATATGAACAAGCATTCACATCTATTGCGATTCCTATACTTCCATTTATGGTAAGTTTCCACTGGAAGTTTTGTCCATACAGTAATTAATGTCTTAGAAAGAAATAAAAGTCATTTTACTCCAGGAAGATGAGACGCAGCCCAATTTCATGTGTATGGTTTAGAATTTAAAGAAGGAAATAATATTATAAATAACAATGGGATCCTGTGTGAAATCTGTTTGCAAAAACAGAGTTCTTGCAACTCTCTGAGCGTTGTTAACTAGTCTTGATGCATCGAGGCCAGGATGAAGCACATGTTGGAAAAATATTTCATGATTTTTTTTTTGGGTTAAACAACAAAATTACCAAACAAGAAAAGATGACACTGGAGTTTTGGGATGCCAGAGGCAGGTTCCTCTGTCAGTAGCTTGGTAAAGTTGTCTAATTTGAGGGTCCTTTCTCTCTTCCCAAGCCATTGTTTGCAGCTCATTCTCAGATCAGTAGTTTTATATATACAAAAAAATTAGAGACTATGAGGGTTTTCTAATCTGGATGGAATTTTTTCAAATGTTTCCATGAATAGTTGAATAGTTACTGATCAAATTAAAACACAGAAACAAGCCAGAATGATATTCTGTCAGACTTCAATGAGGGAAAAGAAAGAATAGTTTCTACACCATCACTCTCAGTTTACAGTTTCCATTGGTGACAGAGGACACAACAGACTGTTTTGGTCTAGAGTGTGAGAAAAGACCACCTTAGAAACCGAATTGAGTCAAATTGTGAGTCTTTATTTACTGGCCAGGACTCCTTCTGCCCTGCAGAGTGGCAGGCACAGAAAAGTAGCAATGAGCTAGGAAAAACGGCCCCTTTTTAAAGGCAAAAACCACACTAAAAATCTAATTAGCAAGCAAGCACTTTTACAGAAGCGAGAGAAAGCATTAATCTTACATGTCTATCTTGTTTTAGCACAAAGGGATTGGAGGGTTGAAGCCTTGAGATGGGTTTTGTAGGAGTCACCGGCTGCAGCTAAGATTCAGCCAAGAGGAAGCCTCTGATGTAGCCTAATTACGGACATTAATCTTAGTTGAAATACATTCTGCATTCTGTGATCTAAGCCCGAGCGCGTTTCGCTAGGTACATGAAGCATGTCAGGCGCCTCAGGGGTCCAGAGCGTTTCGACCCTGGACTAGCGGCTATATCTTGTGGGCAGTCATGCCATGCACCACCGCCCTTCCCCTTAGTTTCTAAACTTAATCACACTAGCAGAGGCGAGATGGCAGGTCCGGAGTCAGATAAGAGTCAGCTGAACATTTTTCCACTCTCCTTAGCAAGCAAGCAAGCATAATACAGAAGCTAATGGCTGGTTATTGGCTACCTATGGTCCCTAGGCCCTAACACTGACCAAAGGCCTGAGAAAAATTTAAGGTCCTGGCAAAAGAGCCAAGATGTCTTTCCAAGTCATGTAAGCAGTGAACCCCTCACAGGCCTGTGTTTTTCCTTGCCCTTCATGTTCTTGGTCTGCATTTTGGGTGCTGAGAGGGGAGAGGCAAAGCTAAAGACAAGAGGGAGGCCAAAGTGAAAGCAAATTAAAATAAACATAAAAACATGGACAGGGTGCCAGATTAATATAAAGTAAGAGCAAACTTAATGTGGCCTCAGGTCACAAATGGGGACAGCAGGGAATCTTTTGACTCTGACCAGGAAAAGTGCAAAAACAAGATTGTAAGTGAAACTCCAAGTTAGACTGGCAGGCATGGTAGAAAAAAAGAAAGTATACATTATCCAGACAGTGAATGCTGTTCCTTGTGGCTTGACCTCTTTTAAAAAGGTGAGCTCATTCCTGGCGTATATCTCTGCTCTTCTTAAAGCATAATCCATGAATTGATATACTGAATTACATAGAGTTTCTTTTCCAGAAAAACAAGTCTGGATTCTTCAATAAAGATATAAGTCTGCTGGCCAGGCATGGTGGCTCACACCTGTAATCCTAGCAATCTGGGAGGCCAAGGCGGGCAGATGGCTCAAGGTCAAGAGTTGGAGACCAACCTGAGCAAGAGTGAGACCCCATCTCTACCAAAAATAGAAAGAAATTAATTGGCCAACTAAAAATATATAGAAAAAATTCGCCAGGCATAGCGGCGCATGCCTGTAGTCCCAGCTACTTGGGAGGCTGAGGCAGAAGGATTGCTTGAGCCCAGGAGTTTGAGGCTGCTGTGAGCTAGGCTGACACCACGGCACTCTAGCTGGGGCAACAGAGTGAGACTCTGTCTCAAACAAAAGTTATAAGTTTGCTAATTAGAGGAAAGATTAGATTTCCTTGCTGAAGAGTTTGAATTGAGAATAATAGGTTGCTAGTTGGAGATTTAAACTACACCTAGAAAATCTAGTAACATGAATTAGACATTTAGAAGTATGCATAAGGTATGGATTTCTGTCTAAATACTTAAGGGTACAATAAATATTGAATCTTCATTTTCTTCCTAAATCATTTGATGTTTACTGTGAATCCACATACCACTGGACTGGAAGAACTATGATCTAGCTATGTTGAGATACTTCTCTCCCACAGAAGGCATAATCAAGCCTCCCATGGGGGAAAAGTGTCAAGATATCCAGTATCAACAACAAAGAGCCAGTGTGTGCCTATTGTTCATGTCTATGTGAGTGACAATGGAAAAACCAAATTCTGTGAAATTATTTAAAGAGATTCATTCTGAACCAATATGAGTTTCTGCAGCTGGAGGAACACAGTCTCAAGAGGTCCTGAGAAAATGAACCTGAGGTGTCTGGGTTACAGTTCCATTTTATATGTTCATTGAGACAGGAATTACAGGTAAAATCATAAATCAATTCATAGAAGGTATATATAGTTCTGTAACAAGGAATGGCCTTGAAAGGGGGAAAAAAAAGGATTTTTGTCTCTTTAAAACTTCCCCCACTCTTTTTGGGAACTGCAGCCTGGTCTGCATCCCTGAAGCAGGTTAAATCTTTTGTTAAAACTCCCAGGTGGGGCCAGTGGCCCCCAGGTGGGTGGCTGGCAGAGTTCTCTGGCTGTGTCTTTGGCAAAGACGGGAGATTAGAATAGTTAACCACAGTAATTGCCTGAAGCTGAGAACTCTTCCTTTAAAAGCTCTGTATTTCTGCCTATGTTTAGGAAGAATTGGATTTGGGGACAATACAGTAGTCTGCTCTTTACCTCCCTTTGCTGGCAAAGGTAGTAAATCTCCTTCCCCATCCCCAAAAGACTTGTCCTCATTCTGATTCAGCCTCTTGGACAACTGCCGAGTTTGGCAGTTTGGTAACAGTTCGGTAACAGTTCAGTCCAAAAGGCAGCACATCTCAAAGTAGAGGCTTACAACTCATAGGTGTATTTTAGGATTCTTTAGGTAGCAATTGGTTGGAAAAGTTAAGCTTTATCTAAAGACTGAGAGTCAGTAGAAAGAATGCTTGAGTTAAGATCAGGGGATCTATCATGTGACCCTATACCAGAGTCAGGTTGGAAAGTAAGCCACATTATACTGGGTTAACGAAAAAAACCATTTAATGAGATTTTATCATTTGGAAAGTGTGACTCACCAGGCCTCTTAGATATAAATTTGGGCAAGAGCAAAAAAGGTCAGAGCTCAATCCTCACTAGTTATCACAGAAAGTCTTTGACCCTATCCACATGACATTCTCAAGCCCAGTGATTCTCAACTACTTTTGTTACATGATTTAGATTCAGGAAACTTTTTTCATTTTTTTACCCTGCTTCTTCACCGATTCCTCTTTTAATTTCTCCCTTCTCCTAAATCTCTATAATTTTCCTTAGGGTTATGATTTGGGAAACAAATGCCAGAAAGTCCAGCAAGCTACGGCTTTTTCAGCTGTGACACCTAGTTCCATTGTTGAAGATTACAGAATCAGCTTGCTGCAGAATCAACTTTCTGTTCAAGTGGTGAAGGAAATAGAAACACTTTACCGCAAAATATATGCCTTTGACATGTTCTGAAGTAGTCCAAAAGGGCTGTCTCTTGTGGGGAGATTTTCACCTGTAGATCTGTGGAGAACTGGCATTGATGCAGCCATGCTTTCCCTTCCCAGATCTAGGAAAGATTAGCTGACAGCCTGACACCTTCAAAGTTCTGAAAAGAGACTTTTACTATCTATTGTCTCTGTCGGGTCTCATCTCCATAACAAGACCACCCTTGCTAGCCAAGCCTCCTCTTCTCTCCCTCCCACCATAGACTGGTTTTTGGTCACGCTCTTAGCCCACATCCTTTCTGTAACCTCAAAATGGTATAGAAACTTCTGGATCCTATTGGGGGTTGTATCTTCATTCTGAAGTCTCCTTGGCATATGTGTGAAGTAAATTTGTATGTCTTTTCTCCTATTAATCAATCTGCCTCATGTCAATGATTTTCAATGACTCTTCAGGATTTTACAGCAAGTGTAACAGTGGGTGGTCCTGAGGACAAACCAAGCGGCACATGGAGAGTCGGAGAATCAAAGTTTATTCGCCAGCGAGCTCAGAGGGGTCTAGCCAGCAAATTCTGAGCCTGTCTACCCAATTTTTCCCACTTTTATGAAGTTGGGGTGGTCCAAGGGGTGGGATATCAGGTGACTAATGCCCACCAGGTAATAGGTTAGTGTTATGTTGATGTACCAGGTAATAGGTTAGTTGATAGGCCAGGTAATAGGTTACTATTATGATGATGCGGGTCTTCCATGAGGGGTGTGGTCTCAGGCGGATGCACAGCCAAGTAATAGATGGGGATTTTTGTTATCAAGGAACCCTAGGGCCTTGGCCCCTACAATGGGAAGGAAACAAAATTTCCCACAATAAGTGTGTTATCTTTTGATCTTTAATTGGGTCTTTTTCCCATTTTTTCACTATAAGCATTCTTTATCAGCAATTTTTATTATCCATGACTAAGAGCTCACTGTAACCCAAGATAGCCACTATCACTTGAGAAGTCCAGCTCTTGACCAAAAAATAAGTGTGATTTTTCAGGCCCAACCAATAAAACTGCAGGATCCTTTTGTTCCAGGCTGCCTCAACAGTGAGATGACCCCATGGCTGGGATGACCCATAGAACCCTCAATTGGTGCACTGTTCCATGGGGAAGATGGAACAAGAGGAGCTGGTGACTTCTGTGGTTTAATCTCTTGCATATACTACTGCAATAAGTGATTCAAGGATTCAGAGTTACTTCATTTTGACTTGTTGCTTTAATTGACTATTCTAACACCTAACAACTCAGCTCTTTTGCCAGCTCAGCTGGAGCCCTGGATGTGACACTCAGGCCAAAATTCAAAGAAAGTGTATTAGTTTCCTAATGCTATTGTAACAAATTACCACAGATTTAGTGGCTTAAAACAGTATAAATTTATTATCTTACAGTTCTGAAGGTGAGAAATCTAGAATGGGTTGGCAGGGCTATGTTCCTTCTGGAGCTCTAGAGGAGAATCCAGTTTTGCCTTTTCTAGCTTCTACAGGCCACCGGCATTCCTTGGCTCATGGTCCCTTCCTCTATCTTCAGAGTCAGCAGTATAGCATCTTCAAATCGCTCTCTCTCTGACTCTGACCCATGCGTTTGTCATCACATCTCCTTCCCTGACTCTGATCCTCTGCCTTCCTCTTGTGATAACATTGGGCCCACCCAGATGATCCAGGATAATCTCTCCATCTCAAAATCCTTAACTTAGTCCCATCTGCAAAGTCTCTTTTGCCATATAAAGTAATATGTTCACAAGTTCATGGGATTAGGATATGGACATCTTTGGAAGATCATTATTCATCCCACTATAGGAAGGTTCAAAATATCTTCTTGTTCCAGTACATCAAGATGTCTAATTTCCAGATCCAGTAATTATAGCCTGGGTAAATTGGACCAACCATTCTGAGGAAGACAACTAGAAGAAGCTAAATGAGATGTATTTGTTTTAATGTTTTAAAAATATCAATGGCTGGCCGGGCGTGGTGGCTCACGCCTGTAATCCTAGCTCTCTGGGAGGCCAATGCAGGTAGATCACTCAAGGTCAGCAGTTCGAAACCAGCCTGAGAAAGAGAGAGACTCCCATCTCTACTAAAAATAGAAAGAAATTAATTGGCCAACTAAAAACATATGGAAAAAATTAGCCGGGCATGGTGGCGCATGCCTGTAGTCCCAACTACTCTGGAGGCTGAGGCAGGAGGATCGCTTGACCCCAGGAGTTTGAGGTTGCTGTGAGCTAGGCTGACACCATGGCACTCTAGCCTGGGCAACAGAGCGAGACTCTGTCTCAAAAAAAAAAAAAATCAATGGCTAACAAGCACATGAAAAGGTGCTCGACATCACTAAACATTAGGGAAATGCAAACTAAAACTACAATGCAATACAATCTTACACCCGTTAAGGTGGCTACAATTTAAAAAACAGAAAATAATAAATGTTGCCAAAGATAGGGAGAAATTGGAAGTTTTATGTATTATTGGTGGGAATGTAAAATGGTGCAGCCACTATAGAAAATAGTATGGTGGCTCCTCAAAAATTTTAAAATAAAATTCTATATGATCCAATGATTCCACTTCTGATATATAGCCAAAATAATTTTTTAATTATTTCTCAAAGAAATATTTATGCACTTATGTTCATAGCAGCATTATTCACAAAAACCAAAAGGCATACGCTATTCCAGTGTTCATCAACGGATGAATGGATAAACAAAATGTGGCATATTCATGTAATCACGTTCGGCTGCTTGCCACCTGAAAAGCCAGACATGAGGAGTGAGGGTTAATATAACAAAAGCAGTTTTTATCCAAGTGCCGGCAACTTGAGGAGACAGTCGGACTCAAGTCTGAAAGAATCATCTCAATTTCTTAGATTGGCTAAAGGGGTTTTAAGGCGGAAGGTGGTGTTGAAACTATGTGTAGGAATGGTATGGGGTGCAGGCCTGCTTGACGTCTTCTGATGGCTAACTTCAGTGATGGACCACCTGGAGCTCTGGTTGAAGTCACCTCTGTGGGAATCGGATTATGGATTAACCACACATTAACTTCTTCTCAGAAATGCCCCACTGCATTAACTTCTCAGAAATGCACCACCATCTCTGCCTTAGGCCTGGATTGCTTCAACATGAGCTTTTGAAATTCTCAAGCAAACATGTAATTAGTTGTAAGTGTAGAAAAGAACAAAGCAAGGGAGGGGTTATTTTTTAAAATAAGCTGATGAACTGGTTGCACCAGTTACATTCATACAATGAAATATTATTTAGCCTTAAAAAGGAAAAAAATTCTGACAAATGCTGCAACATGGATGAAACTCAAAAACATTATGCTAAAATTAAGTCAATCATGAAAAGACAAACACTGTATGATTCCACTTACATGAGATACCTAGAATAGTCAAAGTCATAGAGACAGAAAGTAAAATGGTGGTTGTCAGAGCTTGGAGGAGGGGAAAATTGGGGAATTATTGCAAGATGTAGAGAATTCTTGTGATTGGTTGCACAATAATGTGAATGTGCTTAACACTACTGAACTTTATGCACTTTATGTGCTAAAGTATGCACTTTAAAATGATTAAAATGGTAATTTTTATGTTTTGTATATTTTATAACAATTAAAAATAGAAAAAAAAATTTTTAAACACCTCAAGCATATAGTAGTATGCTTATCTTAGTGTGAAATTACTTGGCCAAGATCAGATTGGCTAGAAATCGAGAGACTGAATCCAGATATTTGGGGGTCACCTTGTCCTGGTAGTGTTTGCCCATCTCAAAGAGGCTACTGATACTCTCAATGGTATACCAGATAGTTTTTCACAAATAGGAGGACAAAAATCAGAATCTAGGTACAATTTCTAGGTACTTGACACAATATCTAGAATCTCCCAGATGTCTGTTTTTCCTGATATATATCTGAAGCTAAGAAAATCCTAGATTTCAATCATTTTTCAAATAAAAGATGTGGCACATATTCACACTTATGTTCAGTAAGATAAAAGCCAAGATTGAAAACTTCAGAAGGAGAATGTAAATTATAAAAAGTAACATACAACATGTAAAAAGAAAAAACCAAATAGAAATCCTACAATTAAAAACATATAATAACTAAAAGTAAGCGTTCAGTGGAGGGATTAAGAAGAGAATAGACACAATTTAAGAGCTTGAAGGTGTGCCAGAGAAAACTTATTAAGAATAAAACACAAGGAAAAAAATGAAGAAAAATATAGAACAGAGAATAACATATATAGAGGATGATAGTAAGTTGTTAACAAGTATTGAAATGGAATTCCAGAAAAAGAAGAAATAGAGAATGAAGAAAAAGCAAATTTGGAGAAATAATGTCTGAGGATTCTTTAAAACTGAAGATACAGATCAATACACATATTCAAGAAACTCAAAGATTCCGAAGTAGAACAATAAGAAGATGAAAAAGGAGGGGGAAAGTAAAGGTGGGAAAAGAAAAAGGAAGGAAGGAAGGAAAAGACAGAGTGAAAAAGAGGAATAAATCCCTAACTAGACACATCTTGATGAGCCTACAGAAGAAAAAGAACAAAGAAAATCTTTAAAGTGCCCCGAGAAAAATGGAAATTACCTTCAGAAAAACAAAATTTCATTGAGTTGCTAGCTTCTTAAGCACAATTACAGAAGCCAGAAGATGTGGAATAATAATTTCATCAAACTGAAAATAATCATCAACAGAGAAGTCTATCCTTAGCAAATATTATCTTCAAGAATAAATGTAAAATCAAAACATTTTCAGGCAAACAAATATTGAGAAAATTTGTTATTCAAACAAAAGGAAAATGACTCTAGGTATGAAATTTGAGATTTAGGAATGAGGGAAGAGAAATAAAAATAGTAAATATGTGAATAAATGTGTATGGGCATTGCATAAAACAAATATGAGGAAACTTGTAAGGTATAAAGAAAATATAGAGTTAAAATATATGGCAACAATAGCTTGTGAGAGGGAGATGTGGCAAACGGAGCTAAAATGTCCTAAGGGTCTTGCATTTTTCAGGAGGACAGCAAAACCATCTGTCAACATTAGATTTGATAGACCATTGCTGCATTTTATAATCTAGAGTAACTATTAAAAGAGTAGTCAAAAAGTGTATGACTCCCAAAATAACAAATGTGGAAAATAATAATTTCAAAAATAATCAATCTAGAAGAAGACAAGGAAGCAGGAAAAAAAAAAAGAGAAACTTAGAGCATGTTGGGGAAAATGAAAACCACAAAGTAAGATGATAGATTTAGAACTATGAAGAATTACCATAAATGTATATAGATTAAATTTTAGACCTAAAAGATGGATTGCCATATTGGATTTGAAAAAAATTTAACTATATGTTATTTTCGAGAAGCACATCCAAAACATAAAGATCAAAAAAAATCACAAATGAAAGATAAAAAAATAAGAAATACTTTACAACACTAATGTAAAGAAAGTTAGAGTATTTATTTTAATATCGGGAGAAAGCCAAAAGCATTACTAAAGTTAAAGAAAGTTACTTCATAATGATAAAAAAAATTTAATTTGCCAAGTACAAGTAATAATTCTAACACTGTATGTACCTAATCCATGGCTTCAATTTATGTGTGTCTCTTTCTATATGAAGTTTCAATATCCAAATATTTGCTAAAGCAATCTACAAAAATTTTTATCCAGAATTTCTATTCAAGGGGGGAAAATGTGCTATAATTTGCATATGTGTCACAGCAAAAACTGTTCAAGTTGCTCATCAGTCCAGGTGAGCAGATGTGCAGTGCTACCAACTTTCCAATCACTCCCCAATTGCTTAGCCCTTTATAAGCTACTGCCTCCTTCTGCCAGACACCTTGAGCATGAGTCAATCCAGGCTCAGTTTAGATGGTGGAGTTTTTTTTCTTATATTATGCTATTTTCAGTGCAATGGAAAAGAATAACATAATTCTTATCATATATTGTACAAAATGTGCATATAAATATACCCACTAACAAGTTTAATATGTATTAAATAATTAGGTAATTTGTTTTAAAATGTTATATTATGCAGAAATCCTTTGTGGATATATAGGCATTAATGAGGGTTTTAATAGTTATTTGGAAAATTTGTTGAGCTTTTTATATGGAATAAAAATGAACTATTTTTATTATTGGTACTTAAAAGGATGGATTATAGGCTCTGGTTATCTCAAATTTTGCTGTCCATCAGATTTGCTGTAATAGATCAGATTTGGGTAACAAGGGATACTTATACACAAAAGAAAATTTGACAAAACTTAAATGAGAAATAGACAAATTCCCAATCAGTGAGAGATTTTAACACATATGTCTCAGAAATTAATAAAACAAGTAGACAAGAATACATAACTAGAAGAGCTGAACACCACACTTACCAAACTTCGCCTAATCAACACATACGAATACAAAATGCTGAACCCATAACTGCAGAGTAAAATTTTATTTTTAGGACACATGAAACATTTATGAAAGTTAACATTTTTCCTGGGCCATCAAATAATTTTGACACATTTTAAAAACATGAAATCATTCTGAAAACTAGAAAAAAATAAACTATAGTATATAGAAAGGCAAACAGGAGATAAAAAAATATATAAAGCATATAAGGAATTGATTACAACTGAAGTCAGGAAAGTGGTTACCTTTAAAAAAGAGGAAGGATTTGGATTAAGAAGAGCTTCTAGGCAGCAAGCTTCAGGGATGCTGACAATATTTTATTTTTGGCATGAGTGATGATATTCACTTGATAGAATTCTTTGTGAATTTTATAAAATTTTATAAAAATATAGTTAGCATAATGTGGAAAATACTATAGATGGCTTGGTATGATGTGTGTATGCCAGAGAAAATAAATCCCACCAAAATACAGACTCTCAGTGAAGTTTCTGGCATCCAATTAAGCTAAGTTGCTGAACCTGTAACTACCTACTACCAATAAAAAGATATGATGTTTGTTGGGCCACTGTGGATTTGGAAGGAAACATCTACCACATTTGTGTGTGCTACTCTGGTCCATGTACCAACTGGCATTATATCTTGCAAGCTTTGAAAGGGAACAAGCATAAGAGAAGGATCTCCAGCTCATCCAGGATGCAGGGCATGTAGTTCTGCCCTCGGGCACTTATGAGCCAGCAGATCCAATATTGTTCAAGTAGCTGTGGCAGATCAAGAGGTTGAATCAAAGTTGTCAAACTTCTTTAAAAGAATTGCATCTGTGGACCCTTTGGTTTGAAGGAAGGTCATGCCCTCTTTGACAAGTAACTAGTTTCTTTTAAAAAAAAAAATAGCCATTGGCCCAATATTGGGCCTTAGTGGAAACAGAATACCTGACCAGGAAAGACCATCATAAACTGTGTCAGCTGATCTATCAAGTCAATTATTGGGGCATTTTTAATGGGATTGCACATAAACTGCTTTCATGAGACAGTGACTCAAAATCCTAGTGTGCTTATTCCTGCCAAGATGCCATCTCTCTCCAAATGCCCACTTATCACCATCTGGGGAGTTTCCTGTGACTAGTTGTCTCAGAAGGAAAAGAAAAAGAGCTTTCTTTACAGACACCTATGCTCATTATTTGGCACCCGCTAGAGGTAGACTGCTGAAGGTTGTAGCTCTACTCAGAAGCAGCCCTGAAGGCCTGTGGAAAATGGAAATGCTCCCCCTGGGAGTAGTTTCAAATTGCACATTGATGGTTCACTCTGCCTAGAAGAAAAGATGGCTTGAGGTAAGGATCTACATTAATTCACAATCAGTGCCTGATAGCTTGGCTGAATAGTCAGGAACTTGGAAGGTACAAGGTTGGAGAAATAATATCAAGGAAATTTGGGAAAGAGGTATGAGGACATGCCTCTCAGAATAGACGCAGAAAGTGAGGGTATTCGATATCCATATGAACACTCTCCAGTGAGGAGGAGTTTTATTCATTGCACTATTGATTTTCTTATTATATAATAAACCAAAGTGAAAGCAGGCTTAAATAAGCCTAAAATATTAACTTACCAATTTTCTAACATAGTTTAGCTTTTTTGTCTGGACTAATTCAAGACCACAAAGAAAATATAATAAACTCTTAAAAGTATTATAGAATGCATGTGGCACATTCTTCAAACTAAATGTAATAAGAAATTTTTAAGATAATAGCCAAAAATTATAAATTCTCATGAGAATTTTGAAATACTATACTAAATGACTCCTGGATTAAGAAGGAAATCATCTGCACAATTACCATTACGTAAAAATGAAAAATGACCAGATCATTAATTTTTAAAACCTATTGGGTTTAGCCAAAATAATACCCAAAGTAAACATATAGCCTTAATGTTTTATTAAAAAATATTGAAAATCAGTGGGTTCTCTTATATTCATTTATTTTAAGAAGCTAGAAAAGCCAGCCTAAAAGTACTACACATTTGGCAGATACAAGGATAAGTTAAAATTATGCACCTATACTATACACAATTTAAACCAACAAATAAAAATTAATATGAAACAGATGGTTTCCTAAAAAGTACTAAAATTGACTAAGAAGAGTTTAAAATCCTCAGTCTCAAAATCATAGAAGGAAACGAAAAGGTGGTCAAAGAAGTAGTCTTAAATAGGGAGCAAATCCAGAGAATTTTACAGGTAAATTTAGCCAAACTTCTAAGAAACATATACCTACATTACAGGCAAATTTAACCAAACTTCAAAGAACAGAAAAAGAAAATCATTTGACTCTCTATTTGAAGCTAGCATAAACTGATTCCAAGCTAGGATAGCACCAGAAAGAAAACTATGGGCCATGTCATTTAGGGATAGAGATATTTAGATCAAATGTGACAATGTATTTAAAGAATGCTACATCACAACTATGCTGGATCTAGTCAGTCAGCACTCACACCCATTCCCACCTCCTTCGCTGTGTCTATCAGTGCTTCAGAGCCTGGAAAGCTATTACATTTTCCAGACTCCCTTCCAACTAAGGTATTGATGCAAATTTGGAACCACCAATTAAATTTAATGGCATGAGATGTGCAAAGTAAAAACAAAGCAGGAACTAATTGCCTGCTGATGTTTAAGCTGATACTCAAGACCGTTAAGTGTGAATTTCCAGATGCACTTGTGGCTAGACTGAGCATTCAGTGTCTAGCCACCAGCCTCCTGTGGGTGGAGAAACAATTGTGGTCATGGTGACATGAAGGCAACAGCTTCTGGATCCCAGGATCCCAGCAACTTCAGTGTGATCCTGAACTCAAAGGCATCTGTCACAATCCCCCAGCTCCCATTAATCTAGTCTCCAGTGAACTATTTTTCATATTTAGACTTTGCACAATAACATAATCATAATTTTAGATTCATCATACACTATCTTCTTGACACTCTTGTTTTGTTTTGTTTGATATTCATTATATGAACTTCCCTGCTCAACACAAAAACTAGAATTTTATTAAATATCTCTCCTCTGTCTCTGTGCTCCTCCCAATCCCATCCCCTCTGCCTACCATCCTGAAGTAACCCTTATATTGACCTTTGATTTGTTTTCACTTTACCTTATATGTACCTAAGTAATATGAACATACTATGCAGAAGGTCTTCCTGGTTAAAATTTTCTCTACAGAACACCTTTTCATTTTAATACCCACATATCACAGACCTTAGATCACTCTGATTACAGCATTTGTTGGATGATATTTATATAAAGAAAATGTACATTTATGTACTTTCCAAAACAGTTGTATCAAGTTAAACGTAAACCAGTAATGTAGAAGGGATCCCATTGATCTATTATTTCCTCCAACTCTTGGTATTATCGGTTTCTTTTTTTTTCCATTAAAATGAGTATAAAATGGTGTATTATCGTCTTGACTTGCAGTTCTCAGATTATAAATGAAGCTGAGTATCTCTATAAAAACATGTTTGATGTATATATTTCCTCTTCTCCAAAGTACTTGTTCAAATATTTTGCCCATTTCTTTGTGTTCTTCTAATTGATTTGTGACAGTTGTTCATATATTGTTGGTATTAATACTGTTTTAGTTATAAGTGTTTAAAATATCTTTCCCCAGTTCTTTAGTGTTTTGATGAACAAAAGTCCATAATTTTAGTGTATAAGAATTTTTAATTATTTTCTTCCTCAACACACATTTTTTGTATCTTTTTAAAAAAATGCTGTTGTGATAGTCACCCTCCAAGATGGCCCCCGGTGAGTCTCACCTTCTGGTATTCAGACTTTTGGGTAGTCCCCTTCTTTATATATCAGGTCTGGTCCATGTGACCAGTGGGGTGCAGCAGAAGATATGGTACGTAACTGCTGAGGCTATATCATAAAAGACATTGCTGCTTTCCCTCGTCCTCTTGGACCATTTGCTCCCATGGCAGCTAGCACCACATTGTGAGGAGAGTCAGTTAGCCCTATGGAGAGTTCTACGTGGTGAGGAACAGAGGCCTCCTAGCAATAGCCAACACCACATTGCTGCCGTGTGAATGAGCTATCTAAAAAGCAGATGCTTCAGTTCCAGATGATTATAGTTCCAACTACCATCTTAACCAAAAAGATTTCTTTATGGCATTTTGAGGGAGGAAGGTCATAATTTCCAAAAGATATTGCCTTATAAATCTTCTAACAGACTAAATAGTACAGCCTATGTACTATTCCACAAAGAATGTTTGTGGAAGAAAATATGAAGAAAGGAAAGAAAAGAATGAATAACAAACGAAAAGAACAGAACAAAGAGAGAAAGGGCTCATTCTACCATTAGCAGAAAAGAGGAAACTAGAAGAGGTATGATTAAAGGGAGAGAGGCATCTGAATATATCTGTGAACCTCCATGACATATACACAATTATATGCAAATTATAAGAAGAAATTATCATTCCATGATAGGTCCCAGTTTTAAAGGTGTCAGTGAATAAAGTTCTACTCATAGGTAAATCTTCTTCATCTCACATATTGAATTCCTTTTAGTACCACAGAAAACATCATTCCAGCCCCATCCTCCAGGTTTCCAGAAAACTATTGAACCACACTGCTCTGCAGCAAAATTGGGCTCATTTGGGTGCCAGAACCTAAAGGGAAAGAAAAGGTAGAAATGCTCTTCAGTGAATACACAGTGACTGATTAGAAAGTATATATTAATAGGTTTGGGGTTGAACAGAATGGTTATGGGTGAGAGAGCATTCCAATGATCATGCCCCTTTCTCATATTGCCCTCCTCAAAAACCTCAAGTATGGACACACACTTCTACACTGGTACCTCTAACATTCTCCTGGCAAAACTTTTCCAAAATGGTGCACTCTTGGACCTTCTCCCTGGAATCTGATCTTTATTCGCTCCTCTTTACAGAGCCCTTATCCTGACCTCAGTTATTGAACAATTCCTTTCTTACTGACACATCATACAGGCTGCCTCCTTACATCTGCGTACTCTTCCTAAATATCTCTGTCCTCATGGGGCTGCCTTAAACGCGTGTTAGGGTGCCTGTGTCTGGACATAAAGTTACCCTGCTTCCAAGGAATACAGTCTATGGTAGGGGTAGGAGCTTGAACATTATTCTTGGAATTAAAAGACCTGGTTTTAAAAGACATTCTATAGAAAAGACATTTGCACTTGAATATTTATAGCAGCATAATTCACAATTGCAAAGATGTGGAAACAACCCAAGTTCCCATCAATACATGAGTGGATTAATAAAATGTGGTACATATATACCATGGAGTTCTACTCAGCCACAAAAAACAATGGTGATATAGCACCTCTTGTATTATCCTGGATACAGCTGGAACCCATTCTACTAAGTGAAGTATCACAAAAATGGAAAAACAAGCACCACATGTACTCACCATCAAATTGGTATTAACTGATTAACACTTAAGTGCACATTAGTAGTAACATTCATCAGGTGTCACTCAGATGGGAGGGGGAGGAAGGGATGGGTATATGTACACCTAATAGGTGCAGTGTGCACCATCTGGGGGATGGACACACTTGAAGCTCTGACTCAGGTAGGGCAAGGACAATACACATAACCTAAACATTTGTACCCCCGTAATATGCTGAAATAAAAAAAATTTAAAAACCTGATTTTGCTATTCACTCATTTTGACCTTGATATAGTAATTTAATCTCCCCAGGTAATAGATTCCTCTTCTATACAAATGGAAATCATAATAAAGTCTCTAAATAACTCAGAAGATTGTGTGAGAATCAAATAAAGTAATGTATAATTAAAGTAAGTTCTTTTTTTAAAAGCCACAAATAAATAATACTCTTATGTAATTTTCCTACTACAATCGTACATAGTTCTGACCCAGATATTTTGAACCTAATTAACTATAGATGAATTTAAATATCTAGTTGTATTGAGAGGCAGAAAAATATTAATAAAATGGCTTATAGCACATTTTTTGGAGTCAGATAGACATGGATTGAGACCCAGTTTTATTCTTATTAATTTATTGATCTTGGACAAGTTATTCAATTTTTCATTTGTAAAATTAGTTCTGAAAGAGAGAAGTTTTTATGAAGTTTGAGAAAATACATGTGCCTAGTAAGGGATTAATAATTGTTAGATCCTGATCATTGTTATAATTGTTAATATTAACATTAATAGTCACTGTTAACAAAATTTCCCTAAATTTTCTATGTAAACAAGGCCCTATGATTCATTAATCTATGTCTCCACTCACCTGACATTTTTCTTGAAAGGTGTCTGATCAATCCATTGCCAATTGCCATTACCTTTTGGATCTGAGAGCCCCAGAAAATAAGAAAGTGATTCATTCAGCTGCTGGACAATGAAATTCTACATGAAGAAAAAGAAGGAGTCATATACTTTAGAGTTTCCAGAGTGAACAGAATAAGAGTTCTTTATAGTCTTTAGAGCCATTCTTTAGAAGAAAGCACAAGGTGCAAGGAGTCACATCATGGTACACTGACCAGGAGTACAGGCCAAAAAACACTAACATCATCTCAGGGAGGAGAGAGACCTAACACAGGCATTCCAATCTCAAACATAGTATCATTCCTTTTTTTTTTTAACCAAGAAACAGAATTGTTTTTAAAGGTACACAAGTCCATAAATCCATTTTTGTGCTTTCAGGGTTTTTTTATATGTTTGGATGTTGTGATGGTTAATTCTACGTGTCTACATGACTGAACCAAGGGGTGACCAAATTAACATTAATTCTGGGTGTGTCTGCAAAGGTTTTTTTGGATGAGACTAGCATTTCAATTGCTGGGCTAAGTAGTAGATTGCCCTCCCCAATGTGGGTGTTCATTATCCAATCTATTGAGGGACAAAATGGAACAAAATACAGACAAAAAAGCCTTAATAATAGGTTAGATCAGGCAGAAGAAAGAATCTCAGAGCTTAAAGACATCTTTGAATTAAACAAGTTAGTTGCAGAGACAGAGCAGAGAAGTAAGAGAAAAAAGCAAAGCCTACAAGAAATGTGGGATTATGTGAACAGACCTAACATAAGAATCATAGGCATCTATGAGGGCAAAGAAGAAAATATGCAAGGTTTGGAAAACCTGGAGGAAAATTTCCCTGGCCTTGCTAGAAATCTAGATATCCAGGTGCAAAACCTCAAAGAACTCCTGGAAGATTCATCACAAAGAGGCAAATAGCATGACACATAGTCAGCAGACTGGTCAATATAAACAAGAAAGAGGTGCTCCCATGAGCCATAAGACAACAGCATCCAGTAACTTACAAAGGGAAATCCATAAGACTAACTGAAGACTTCTCAACTGAAATCTTACAAACCAGAAGTGATTGAGGCCTCATTCTAAGTCTTCTCAAACAGAACAATGGCCAACCTAGAATTTGTATCCTGCAAAACTAAGAGTATAGCAAAAGCAATCTTAAGCAAAAAGAACAAATTAGGAGGCATCAATTTACCAGACTTCATGCTATATTACATGGCTATAGTAACCAAAACAGCATATTACTGGCACAAGAACAGAGATACAGACCAATGGATCACAACAGAGAACCCAGATATAAAACCATCCTCATATTGCCATCTCATCTTTGACAAAGCATACAAAAACATACGCTAGGTAAAAGAATCCCTATTCAATAAATGGTGCTGGGAAAATTGGATAGCCACATGTAGAAGACTGAAACAGGATCCACACCTCTCACCACTCACAAAAATCAACTCACAATGGATAAGATATTTAAACTCAATGCCTGAAACCATACAAATTCTAGAAGAAAATGTTGGAAAAACTCTTATAGACATCAAATTTGGCAAAGAATTTATGAAGAATATCCCAAAGCATTCACAGCAACAACAAAAATAAACAAATGCCACCTGATCAAATTAAAACCGTCTATACAGATAAGAAACAATCATTAGAGCAAAAAACAACCTTCAGAGTTGAAGAAAACATTTGCATGCTCGACATCCAATAAAGGGCTGATAACTAGAATCTATATAGAACTCAAGGAAATCAGCAAGAATAATTAAACAACTCCATTAAAGAGTGGGCAAAAGACATGAACAGATATTTTTGAAGAAAAGATAGACTAATGGCCAAGAAACATCTGAAACAATGCTCAGCATCTTTAATCATCAGGGAAATGCAAATCAAAACCACAGTGAGATCTCACTTAACTCCAATGAGAATGGCTTTTATCAAAAAGTCCCAAACAAGTGTTGGCATGGATGCAGAGAGATAGAAATAGTCATACACTGCAGGTGGGATTGCAAACTAGTACAGCCTCTATGGAAAGTAGTATGGTGATGCCTCAAAAAACTAAAAGTTGACCTACTATTTGATCCAGGAATTCCACCTCTGGCTATTTATCCAAAGGAAAAAAAGACATCCTATAAAAAAGACAGCTGCACTTGAATGTTTACAGCAGCACAATTCACAATTGCAAAGATGTGGAAACAATCCAAGTGCCCATCAATATATGAGTGGATTAATAGAATGTGATACATATATGCATACCATGGAGTACTACTCAGCCACAAAAAAAATGATGAACTAATACCTCTGGTACTAACCTGGATGGAACTGGAGACCATTCTTTTAAGTGAAGTATTACAAGAATGGAAAAACAAACAACACATGCACTCACCATTAAATTGGAACCAATCCATCAACACTTATGTGCACATTGGAAATAACATTCATCAGAAATCAAGCAAGTGGTGGGAGGAGGGGGTGGGTAAGTTCACAACTAATGGGTACAGTGAACACTATCTGGGGAATGGGCACACTTATAACTTTGACTCAAATGGTATAAAAGCAATTTATGTAACCAAAATTCTTGTACCTCTATAATATTCTCAAATAAATAAATAAATAAAATATATTACAAAAGAAAATACATAGGAAGGAGGAATTCATCCTTTTTGATTCATACCTGCCTGACTGCTTGAGCTGAGACATCAGTCTTCTATTTCCCTTAGACTAAGATTTATGCCATTGGCTCCTCTGGTTCTCAGGCCTTTGGACTCAAATTGGAGTTATATCACTGGCTTTCCTGGGTCTCCTGCTTGCAGATGGCATATTGTGGTACTCCTCAGCCTCCATAATCATGTGATCAAATTCCTCATAATATATCTCTCCATATGTATATATACAATATATGTATCCACATATGCATGTATATATGTATATATATCTATACATACATATATATATTCTCTGGAGCACCTTGAGTAATACACACATGTTCCATATTTATTTCTGATTGTTTTTCAGGGAAATTGCATTTGGGCTCTTAAAATACAAATTTGTTTCCTCAACTACTCCTTCTCTAAGAAGTAGTAAATTACTTATAAAAGTTAAACATAAAAGAGAGCTCACTAGATTTTAATTGTAGTGGATTTATTTATTTCATAAAAAACAATTACTCTCATCTTTCCAATTGGGCTTCTAAAATACCTTTAGATATGTCCAGATTGCTTTCCTATAGGTAATTTTATTGACACTAACTGAAATTAATTTTGAATTGAATCTGAAGGCTTAAGGAGCATTTATTATGTGTTGTCCTGAGATTCTCTGATGTAACCCTATATTCCAGGGAGGGCAGGTGCTGCTCAGCCAAAGTTGTTATATAATATATAGGAAAGATTCCTGACAATAATTTTTATTTTTAAAAGTACCTGCACCACCAATGTAAGCAAGATAGAATAGAAAGCCCCATGCCCTAGTTCCCCCCAAAGACACTTACTTAAAAATATATGTACCAGATTGCCTTTGTCAAGTCCAGAAACCACTCAAAAATTTTCAGCACCACTGGTAAGTGCAAAGCCAAGAAGACTGGTATTAAAGTAGGTAATAAAGTCAGTTGCATTTACCCACCATAACTCCTGCCCACCCAGGCACTGCACAAAATAATAACAAAAAAATCCAACTCTGAGCATCTTTCTTGTAAGGAAAAGAGAAGAGTAAAACATGTGTCAACTTTCTGGCTTTCCAGTGAGCTGCCTTACAGACTTGTTTCTGTCTCACCCAGTTTAGAGTGTTGCTGGGAAAGACAACATATTTTGGATGTTTGGTGACTGCTGAGAAGAAAAGCAGGTACAGCAAATTGCTACAATTCCAGAGAGATTGTGGTACTGCAGACAGACACCAGGGAAAGCAAGAGATTACACGCTCCTGAAAAATAACACAAGGTTATCCACTTCATCCAGAAATTTACACACACAAGTGCAGGGAAGATGCATCACCAGTTTGAGCAATTCATGGAATCTATAGCCAAGATGATTGGCAAATGTCTTCCCCTGTACAAAGCCAATCAATAAACACTGGAACAGGTGAGTTTTTAAATGCCCAAATCTCAACAAAAGATCTCAAGGCATGCAATGAAACAGGGAAACATGGCAAAATTAAAGGAACATAATAAGTCTCCAGAAACTGTCCCTAAAACAATGGAGATTTGTGAATAACCTGACAAAAGACTTCGAAATTACTATCTTAAATGTCTCAATGAGTTTAGTAATCAATGGACTATTAAACAAAATTCAGAAACTCATGCACAAACACAATGAGAATATAAATAAACATACAGAAACTATATTAAAAAAAACCAAACTGAAATTCTGGAGCCAAAGAATATAATAACTGAATTGAAAATTTTGCTAGAGAGGTTCAAGAGAAGAGTTGCTCAAGCAGAAGAAAGAATCAGTGAACTTGAAGACAAGTCATTTGAAATTATCAAGTCAGAGGAGCAAAAATAAAAAGAAATAAAGAAAAGTACAGAGAACTTATAGGACATATGGAAACCACCAAATGGGCCAATTTATGTATTATGGGAGTCCTAGAAGGAGAATAAAGAGAAAACAGCGAAGAGAATCTATTTGAATAAATCATGGGCCCAAACTTCCCAAATTTGAGGAGGCAAATGGACATACCAATTCAATAAAATCAATTCTAGCCAGAAATAATCCTAAGAGATTCATACTGAGACACATTTCATCAAACTGTTAAAGGTCACAAAGATAGAATGTTGAAAGCAGCAAGAAAAACATGTTCATCATGTATAAGAGATCTCCCATAATTATCAGCAGATTTCTCAGAGAAGCTTTGCAGGCCAGAAGAGACTGTGATGACATATTCAAAGTACGGAAAGAAAAAAAATGCCAACTAAGAAAACTGTATCTGGAATAACCATCATTCAAAAAATGAAAAAGAAATTAAGAATTTCTCAGATAAACATAAGTTAAAAGAGTTTATCATCACTAGACCCATCCTACAAAAATACTAAAGGGGGTCAAGTTAAAATGAAAGGATAGTAGACAGAATCATGAATGCACATGAAAGCTTTCCAGTTAAAGTAAATATACACACAAATACAGAAATCTATAATATGTAAGGTTAGTGCATAAATCACTTTTAATTCTAGTATAGAATTTAAAATATAGAAGTATAAAATAAATACATTATAAAATCTGTATTAATGGATAAACAATATAAAATATGTAATTTGTGACATGAGTAAATAAGCTGGGGGAAAGATGAAGGAATAAAGGAGTTTTTTGTATGCAATTGAAGTTATCTTAAAATAAATATTTATAATTTTAATATATTTTATGTAATCCCCATGATAACCACAAGAAAATACTTATAGAAGATACATGAAAGGAAATGAGAAATGAATCAAATCATACCACCACAGAAAATCGATGAAAGACAAAGGCAGCAAGAGAGAAATGAAGGACAATATACCTGTAAGATATACAGAAAACAATAAACAAAATGGCAATATTGGCGGAGCAAGATGGAGGACGAGAAACACCGCCAGATAGAGCGTCTCTGCAGAAAAGAAAGCTTCTAGAAGATATTAGAAGAAAGAAGCAAGTAAACGACCATACATTGGACGGGGGTCGGAAGGAGGAGTGCCGGAGACTAGAGGAGGCTCCACGAGAGGAGGTTGCGGAGGAGAACTGGAACGAGAAACCTCCGGAGCGAACGGTCTGGAGATCAGCGGCAAGGGTAAGTAGAGCGGTAAACTTCCCCCTCCCCTGCATCCCAGACTGCTGGCGGGCTCCCCAGTGGTTGGAGAGACCTGTGGACACCAGTCCTGAGACGGCTGTCACCACTGAGCGGTGACCCTGTAGCAGACGCGCCACCAGGCTCCCAACTCCATCAGGGCTCCTCCCTGAGCACAGACCCGACCGCGCAGCAGGCGCCATATTGCTGCACGCTCCCCTCCCCCGTCCCTGCCG
>VBSM01003219.1:29849-46021 GCA_008086735.1 Cheirogaleus medius | reverse complement strand
CAATGTAACCAAAAAGTCAAAAAAAAAATCTTTTGTGTGGTGGAGGTCAGTCAGGAGGGGGGAGGAGGAGTAGGGTGTATACTTACATAATAGGTGCAGTGTGTACCACCTGGGGATTGGACACGCTTGAAGCTCTGGCATGTCGCGGGGGAAGTGGTGGCAGGGGCAATATATGTAACCCTAACAATATTTGTACCCCGATAATATGATGAAATAAAAGGAAAAAAGAAATTCACCAGGTGAAAAGGGCATAAAAAAGTCTCTGTTCACAGATGACATAATCTAATATAGAGAGAACCCTAAAGATTAAATTAAAAATACTCTTAAAACTAATAAACAAATTTAGCAAAGTTGCAGTATACAAAATCAACATACAAAAATCAGTAGCATTTCTATACACTAACAATAAACAATCTGAAAAGGAAATTAATAGAATAATCCCATTTAAAATGACATCAAAAAGAACTAGTACTTACGAATAATCTTAACCAAGAAGGCAAAAGACTTGTACTCCAAAAACTACAAAACATTGATGAAGGAAATAAAAAAAGACACAAATATATGGAAAGACATCCCATATTTATTGACTGATAGAATTAATAAAGTTAAAATGTCCATACTACAGATTCAGTGTGATACCTATCAAAATACCAAGGCCATATTTTGTATAAATAGAAAAAAATTCTAAAATTTATATGGAATCTCAAGAGACCCTGAATAGCCAAAACAATCTTGGAAAAGAACAAAGTTGGTGGTCAGGCATGGTGGCTCACGCCTGTAATCCTAACACTGGGAGGCCGAGGAGGGAGGATCACTCGAGGTCAGGAGTTCAAGACCAGTCTGAGCAAGAGTGAGACGCCATCTCTACTAAAAATAGAAAGAAATTAGCTGGATGAACAACTAAAAATATATAGAAAAAATTAACTGGGTATGGTGATGCATACCTGTATTCCCACCTACTAGGGAGGCTGAGGCAGGAGGATCACTTGAGCCCAGGAGTATGAGGTTGCTGCGAGCTAAGCTGACACCATGACACTCTAGCCCAAACAACAGAGTGAGACTCTGCCTCCAAAAAAAAAAAAAAGAACAAAGTTGGATGCTTCACAACTCCTGACTTCAAAGTATATTCCAAAGCTGCAAAAATCAAAACAGTATGGTATTAGCATAAAGACAGACATATGGACCAGCAGAACAGAATAGGCAGTCCAGAAATAAACCCTCAGTTATATAGCCAAATGATCTCTGACCAGATGCTAAGAGCACACAACGGGGAAAGAACAATCTTTCAACAAATGGTGCTAGGAATACTGGATATCCACAAACAAGAGAATGAACTTGAACCCTTACATGCAAAAGAATGGAGGTGGACCCTTACCTTATACCATATACAGAAATTAACTCAAAATGTTTCAAAGACCTAAAATATGAGACCTAAAACTATAAAACTCATAGAAGAAAACATAAGAAAAAATATTCATGACATCAAAATTGGCAATGTACTGGATATAATACCAAAAGCACAGGCAACAAAAGAAAAAATAGACAAATGGGGCTACATCAAACTAAAAAGCTTCTGCATAATAAAGGAAACAATCAACTAGTGAAACTAGCCCATAGAATGGGAGAAAATATTTGCAAATCAGCATATATACGATAAGGGTTAATATCTAGAATATACGAAGAACACATACAACTCAACAATAGCAAAACATATAACCTAATTAAAAAGTGTGCAAAGCACTGGAATAAACATTTCTCCAAAGAAGACACACGAATGGCAAACAAGCATACAAAATGATGCTCAACATCACTAATCATTAAAGGAATGCAAATCAAAACCACAACGAGATATCATCTCTCACCCATTAGGATTGTCACTATCCAAAAAAAAAAAACAGAAAATAGCAAGTATTGGAGAAATGGAACCCTTGTGCACTTTTAGTGCCAATGTAAAATGGTGCAGCCACTATGGAAAACAGTATGGTGGTTCCTCAAAAACATAAAAATAGAATTACCATGTGATCCAGAAATCCCACTTGTGATTATATATCCCAAAGAATTGAAAGCAGGATCTCAAAGAGATATTTGAACACCCATATTTATTGCACCATTCTTCACAATAGCTACAAAGTGGAAGCAACCTAAATGACAATCAACAAATGAATGGAAGGAAATGTAGTTTCTTAAGTGTTCTCACCACAAAAAACAAGAAGAAGAAGAAAGTTAACTATCTGAGGTAATGGATATGTTAATTAGCTTGATTGTGACAATCATTTCACAATATATATTAAATCATCACGTTGTATACCTTAAATATATACAATTTTTATCTTTCAAACATACCTCAATAAATCTGAGAAAAAAGAAATCAAATAAAAGAAGCAAAAAGAAAATGTGGGATATTGCATACAATGAAATATTATTCAGCTTTAAAATGGAAGAATAGCTTGTCACATGCTACAACATGGATGAACCTTGAAGACATTATGCTGAGTTAAATAAGTTATTCACAGAACGACAAATACTGCATGATTTCACTTATATGAGGCATCTGAAATAGTAAAAGTCATAGAAATAGAAAGTAGAAGAATGTCACAGCCTTCAGCGATGGGGAAATTGGTAATTGTTCAATGGGTAGAGAGAATTCCAATTTTGCAAAATGAAAAAGTTCTAGAGATCTGTTGCACAACAATGTGAATATAGTAAACACTACTGAACTGAACACTTAAGAATGTTTAAGACAAATAAATATCGTTATGTGTTTTTTTCAAATGAAAAATGATCTTCTACAATATTTTCTTTAAGAAAAAGTGAAAAATGAGGGGAAAAAGTACCTGCTCTGCTTCTGTATTGATCACAACCAAATGTGCTCCCAGTTCAACACAGTTCTGCTCACTCTGAGTCCAAACATCCACTTCAGTAGAAATGAGGTAGCAGCTGGAACCAAATGGCTTCCAACTACTTGGGCAACACCCCCAGACTTTTTCTGTGTTTTGTGAAAGAAACAAGTGCAAGATAAGACAGATAACATTAAAGAACCATGTTCTATACACATAAAACTCCAAGGATCTGTGGTTGATTTATTGAGATGGTTTCTTAATTCAAGTTTTTATTGTTCCCTGAATTATATAATCTGGGGCCATAGAATTGATCTTAAATAAACTTAACATTAAGTCCTTAGTATTTACTATGGTTTACCTGAAGAATTCTTCTGTTTTTGTTTTGGTTTTGAAAAAAAATTACTATTGAGTTTTTGGGTTTTTCTGTTGTTTCATGCCCCTTATACATTACAAGCACCAAGTCCTCTTGGAGTTTTAAATGACTAACACAGATGAATCCGGAAACCCAGCTTTGCTTAACAATCTTGGGCAAGCCACAGAGCCTTAGATTTTATAAATGATAACTATTCACAGGTTGCTTATAAGAACTAGAATTATGCTTCATTAGAACTCTGGCTCCACCATTTATCATGTATGTCTTTGGGCAATTTATATAACCTCCCTGAGGCTCAGTAATGTTATCCTTAAAATGTAAATAATAATTGTGCCAACCTCATAGAGAGATTTAATCACATAATATGTGTACAGCATTTTTAAAATTTGCTTAACATAGAATAATCACTTAATAAATGGTACCTATTACTAATTTTCACACAGTATATCAAGCACTTAGTCTTAAACAATTATCAGTTCTCTCTCTTTTCCCTTCAGAAGTACCAGTTTGCCATTTTGCTAGAATTAAAGAAATCTATAGCTAGCCATATATAAATTCACTGACATATTTTGATTATATACAATCAATATGATTTTTATTATATATAATTTTAGTACATATATCTGTATGCCTAAATAATAAGTTGTTTAGATTTGTTGGGTTTTGAATTTTTAAGTAATTATAATATATGTGATCTTCAGCTTATTTTTTCATTCCACATTTCTAAGATTCATCCATGTTATTATGTGTAGCTCTATTTCATTAATTTTTTTATGTTGTTAAATCGTTATATATTAAGTGATTGAAAAAATAATCTATAGACTTATTCTTGCTTTTATAATGTTATTAAATGAATAAAATAGATAAACCATATCTATATCATTTGAACATTGGCTGCTTTCTGGAAATATATCTTAATTATGCATTCTGTTAATTATTAATGATTGCTTTTTATAATATTCCTCAAAGTGTGTACTAACATACGATTTGAATTTTAAAAGTCTAATTTATCAAACTATTTTGGTAGTGAGGATTGACTTTGCCAATTAAGTTATATATGCCAAACATTTTTCATAAGTTTGATATGTAAAATCTCCAGCTCCAAGGCTGACAAAAAATATTGTGACCAATAAAACTATTTGTCAAAAGGGCATACTGACATTAACCATATTTTATTTTCACAATCCATTCTGAGAATAATAAGCTGATCAAAGTGTTTTGTAAGTATAAAAAAATAACAGATGTAAATAATAATCATTTGATAAGCCTTACTAAGACTTTTTGGGTATACTTCCCAGGAATTGAGAAAGCAAATGACTACTAACTGAGAAATAACAAATCTTTTGCAAATTATTCTATTTCTTATTCTTCACTTTCAACAACATTGCAGAACAATCTTATAAAATTCTTAGTGAACAGACCATTGCAAATAATTTTTGATAATAGATTATTATATAATCTTAGACAGGTAATTCTGAAAGAATTACAAAAATTGGGTGAAAGTCTAAAAAAGCTCCTTCCATTCCTATCTACTCTTTTTTGGTTTTTTCGTTTGTTTGTTTGTTTGTTTGTTTGTTGACAGAGTTTTGCTCTGTCGCCAGGCTGGAGTGCAGTTGCAAAATCATAGTTCACTATAGCCTCCAACTCTTGGGTTCAAGCAATCCTCCTGCCTCAGCCTCCCAAGTAGCTGAGACTACAGGCACACACCACCATGCCTGGCTAATTTTTTTGTAGAGACTGGTCTCAGGATTGTCCAGGGTGGTCTCAAACTCCTGGCCTCAAACAATTCTCCCACTTCAGCCTCCCAAAGTGCTAGGATTAGAGGCATGAGCCACCAATCCCAGCGCCTATCTATTTATTTAAGTGAGCCAGATTTATCAGTTTGTGTCACTAAATGGAAAAATAGGAGTAGAATTGATGCTGAAATCCAACTCATCCTAGCAATAAAATTATCTCATTGTAGTTATTAATACATTTGATTGCATTGTTTAAAAGCTCCATTCATCTTGTTAACATGTAGACTTCCAGCACATCTTTACTTTATTACTAATGATTTATCAAAATGTATAAATTTGTGATGTTTTGAATATTGTGTCCTGCTAATAATTGTAAAAATAAGTCAAGCCAGAACAAATTTTATAACACTCAAAGCCTAGTGGTACACAGGAAATTAAAATATTAAACATACTTATCTACATATTTTAGCAGATGGGGGAAGTGCAATGTAAATATTAGTTCAAGGGGATAGGGAATGATATAAAACAACTGACTATTAAATATATTTATTCTTTTTTAATAGATAATGGGGGTTAAAGCTTTGTAATGATATTTAGACACGAGTAGATATTAATACATTTTTTAAAGAGCTATAACAGTTTTGGATTTTGAATTCAATATTTACAGTGTTCCAGAAATTAAAGCTCCTGCTTCTACACTATGATGAAGGAGGTTAGATGTCAAATTAAATTGTATAAGAGGATACACGCTCTTTCAAAATCCTTGTGGGGGGTCGACAAGCAAAACAGTCCAAAGAAAACTGGTTTAGGCAGAGTACGGGCCCATTGAAGGAACTCTACCTATGCAACAGAACACCTCAACACTCTGACTGACACTGAGCTGAGTGGGAAAAAAATGGGGCAAGATAGAAAGTGAATTTCAATTACCTTTTAACTTTAATCAAAATGGAAATTTTGTTTGGAGTTTTATTTTTATTTTTCATCATAATAATAATTTCAAAGGACATTGTTAAAATTTGAACACTTTCCTTTGCTGATATGACATTATGTAAAATCATTTTATCATATAAACTTATCTGTAACTTGGATTAGTTGTATTGAACAGCCTGGTTCAATATACAATTTTAGGTTGTATATACAATTTACAGTCTCTTATACCAGATGGGTGTGGAGTTAATCTAAATAATATCTATCTCTGTCCCATTTCAGAGCACTCTGAAGGCAAAAGCTGAAGTGCCTATTGCTGCTTCCAGGGAAATATTCTTTTAAATGCTAGTTGTTGTTGCAGGAGTGGTCCAACATAAGTGGGAAGAGGACTATCCTGATAGAATTACGGTTTTCTCCCAAGAGTCAGCTCCACAATTATTCCACCAAAGAGGCCCCATGTGATAAGAAAGCCACAGGTCAAGGAGAGTAGAGAAACCACCCTTTGCATCCCATGCATGTTCTCACCAAATACCAAAAAAGAGAAAATTCTAGCATCTCAGAGAAATACAAAGAAGCTTCTGCCCTTTCTTTACTTCTCACAAGTTTCTCCATGAACACAGAGGTGTGAATTAATTAGCTCTTGAAATAGCAAAAGTCTGACATCTGCCTAGGTTACATTTCTTTACTTGGAAGGATTAAGGCCATGAAGACCACGATATTCATGTACATTGTTTCTTTTTGGCTTTTTCACTAGGCATGGTGTGAAGCAGACCATGATCCTGAATTCAACTCTCCCAACTCTCCACATACAAAGTTACCAGCACTACATCTGGGGAGGGGGGCAGTGTCATCCTGACCATTAACAAAGCTGGTACTTGGAATCGAGATGGGTATTAATAATGGGGAACCTTAGATATCAAAGAGAGAATTTTATGCATTTGAAGGTGAAGAGAATATAAACATTGTGAAAATTATTATGAATTTTCACATTCATAATAATAATTTTCAGGGTTGGTTTGAGCAAATTACATGTATGTAGCTGGATAATATTTATTGAGATCAAGAAGTCTGATGAAAGAATTGTTGGGGGGAGCATATCTGGAGTCCAATACTAACATGTAAGTTTAGAGAAGTCAGGAAGATATCCAAGCAGAGACTTTAATAAAATGCACGTACACACACACACACACACACACAATAGAACACACCAGTCTTGAATTCAATCCTGATCCCTCTCTGAAAAAAAGAGAAAGTCTAGTTAAGCATTGTAAAGATTTACCTGTCACCCTTGTCCCTTCACTGAAGCAGGTTACACCTGAATGATACATGTGTAGTTCAGACAGCCTTTTGTCAGTTTTGCCATGTGTAAAATGATAAGTCACTGTGAAGGAAGAGCAAGGATTAGTGTTCATCCATCTTTTGCTATAGAGCTTTATGCTCTATGTCTGTGCCATGCCGGTTTTCTTCCAACCCCCACTCTTTTCTCTACACAAGCCCAATATGACCATGCAGAATTATTGCTTGCTTGTGTTCATTTACCTTATTTGTTTGTTTATATGTCTGCGCCTTTACTTCTGGTCTTTTCCCTGCTAGAATTTAAGGTCCATATTCTAGGGCTGAGATTCTACCTGTTTTCTACATCAATCACAAATGCCTAGAATAGTGACTGTCACAAAGTCATCAATAGATATTTATTAACTCACTGGATGTCTGCTTCTCCTTAATTTTAATAAGCATGAAGCAAGCACACAGGTTATTTTGATGTTTTCTAAATATTTCTAACTGTAGGTAGTCACAGATAAACATATGGGGTAAATAACAAACAAGTGGACACTTTAAACATTTATGGAGACATTTTAAATTAACTTTATGTTCATGGATGTACACATTGATCAAGGCCTATTCTGTCTCAGGTCCTGACCTGACTCTTCACTCATTTCTTTTGTGTCCTTCTACTACTGAGCTCAGTACAGTTAAACCTTTCTATCTTTCTTATAGCCCACGTTTTGGGGTTCTGAATTTCTGTTTCTTCTTGAATTAATGCATTCATTCTTAAACCCCCTTCTCTCTTGCACTTGATTATGAAAAGCAAACAAAACTCTAACTTAAGTGATGATTATTTGTGTTTTACGAAACACTATGAGATTTATTTACATCTTCGAGGAAACTGCAGTCATGACCTGTTTGCCATAGGAAGTCACTTTCACTCCCTCCCAGACCATTCAATAACTATTTTCAGTCACCTCATCAGTGAATAGAGGACCAAACTGTGGATTGGAGAGCAAGAAGTTCTTTGAGACCTCTCACATGATGAACTTGAGATATGTATTTGGAGGCAAATAGGACAGGGAAGAAATATTATATTCTCTCTATCTCCATTATTTCATTTGAACACTTTTTCCTCTCATGTTGGGAAAGACTCCAACATGAATCAAAGACTGTAATCTAAAGTATGACAACTATAAAAGCAAGTAGAGTTGGACTCCCATTAGAGGGGTTTTGTGACTAGAGAATACATGATCACTAAGCGGACCCAGTCCTGGAAGATGCCGCCTTAGATGATGGCTACAAGGACATGACATGCATATGTGAGGCCGTGATTCCGAAAAATGCTAATAAAACTAAGTAAAGTAAATCTACAAGAGTCAGTTAGCAAAAGATAAAGGAAGAGCAGGGAAACAGACGAGGAGAAATCAAGAAAGTGTGGCATTCCAAGTAAGAACTGACATAGTAATGGAGTAAAGAAGAACATACCTCAGGGAATCTTTATAGAATACATGAAGGAAAGAGACCAAGGGAAACACATGTCAGTGGAGAACTTACCCACACAGCTCACAATGAAACAAACACTGAGGAGTGCCATGGAAATCACAGCAACACACCAGAGCCTCAGGCACCAACAGGCTCCTTTCTCTGCAAGATCAGCAAGACAAATGCAATTAATTACCAGAAGGCCAGGGACCCAGAATCCCCAGGAAGCTCAGAGCAATGAAGAAACTGGATGAAGAACTTCAGAGTAATTAAAAACTTCAAGCAAAAAGAGAGCTTGCAAAGTCTCTCCAAATAAATAACCAGGTAGTAGCTCTGACGCCCAAAGTAATTTGGGCAAAATGCATCCTCCACTGACTGTAATTTCCCTTTCCTTATTCTTTATTCTTAAATATTACATTTTTCTGTTGATTTCCTATCTTTCTCAAAACATCACTTTTGTCTCCCACTTCTCATATCCGTGTATTAATATTTGGTTTCTTCAGTATATCAAAGAGATGTCTGCACTCCCACATTTATTGCAGCACTATTCACAATAGCCAAGATATGGAATCAACCTAAGTGTCCGCAAACAGATGAATGGATAAAGAAAATGTGTTATATATACACAATGGAATATTATTCTACCATTAAAAAGTATGAAATCCTGTTATTTGCAGCACATGGGTGGAACTGGAGGACAACATGTTAAATGAAATTAGGCAGGCACAGAAAGACAAAGTTAGTATGTTCTCATTCATATGTGAGAGCTAAAAAAAAAAAACCTGATCACAAAGAGAGCAGTGAATAGAATGGTTGTTACCAGAGGCTGGGAAGGGTAGCGAGGAGGGAGCATTAAAGAGGGTTTGGCTAATGGGTCCAAAAAGATAGAAGGAATAAGATCTAGCATTTGGTAGCACAATAGGGCAACTATAATTAACCATAATTTATATTGTATTTCAAAATAGCTAGAAGAGTAGATCTGGAATGCTCTCAACACAAAGAAATGATAAATACTATATTTATCATTTATATTTCAGGTGATGGATATCCCAATTACCCAGATATGATCATAATGCATTGTATGCTTGTATCAAAATATCAAAATATATCAAAATATCACATGCATCCCATAAGTATGTACAACTATTATGAATCCATATGATTTTTTTAATAAAAATAAAAAATACTATTCATGGATATGCAAAGGGTTGGAGCTAAAGTCAAATTTTCATGCATTAAAAAAAGAAGGATTCTTTCCTTCTGAAAAGAATGAGTATGAAAAAGTAAGCCAGGGCAATTTGAAAGAATACTGCTATTTGAATTTCAAAAATAGTCAAAGGACTTTTAAGAACAGAGATATCTAATAATCTATTTTTTAGCTACTTACATTCTACTATGTAAATCTCTTCTGTTTTCCTAAACTTTTGATAAAATCTGCTATAAGCTCCCCACCACAAAAATATGCATATTTGGTTTCTTATTTTCAAGTGCTTCTGTCTCTGAGGCAGTACTCTTTATTTCACAAGTCTACCGTATTGGTTCAATCACTTTCCCTTCAATCTGTTCATTGTCTACCTCTTCTCTCCGGATGATTCTTACCATTTCATCACACACTTCTATTAGACTTTTCTTTGCGGAACTGAGAAGGAATGCTCACCTTGAGGTCGCCCTTCTTGCACCATCATGTGGGCTCCCTGTGTTCACAAAGACCAGGAACCTTCTGTATCTTTCTCCCTGAAGATGTTACCCAGAGACCTGGCTTCATTCAAAGAGGCCAGATCTTGGAGACATATGGCTACACATTCTGATAAGACTAAGAGATTTCCAATACTAAGTATACTTGAAAAGAGGAAGTCATAGTTTCAACTAAAGTTTCCAGTGATTTAAAGACATAGGAAAAAACGAAAGAGGAATTGAGAAACATACTGAAAATAGCTCATGAGAAAGTTGACAAGAAAACTAATATCATCTCTTCAGTTCCTAACATAAAATTTCTCTCTCTGATTCCTATTCATTCTTGCATGCAAAATAGAAAACTAAAGAATTTTATCTGTAAACCATAATTAAATTAAGCACATAATTAAATTAAGTGCTCCCTAACCAACCTTTGTATTGTTTACTTATTTTATGCAAGCTTTAATCCATGTGTTGATTAGTGTCCTAGGAAGTAAGCAAAAGTCTGGTTGAATGGATGTGACTTAGATATTAAGAGTAGTAATACAGTAAATAACATAAAACCTGTGGACATTATTCAGGAATGTAATTGTACAATGGAACATTTCAGAAACTATTTATAAAGTTGGAGAAACATTGCTGTTGTTGCATCAAGACTAATATTTACCAGAGGTTAGTAATGTTTTCTGATCACCCTGATTAGGTAAAGGGAGTCAAGTGGTATAAAATCAGAAGCAGGCTTCATGAATTCTATGCTATAAGTAGAAAATATAATATTTTTTCTTTTCCTCATAGGTTCTTAGTTGAGACACTCTCCTGAAAGCAAAAGTCAGATTAATCAGCAGAAGTTTATTAATACATGCTGTGCCCATCACTCAAGCACTCGGTTCAAAAGTATCTCTCTGTCTCTCAAGGCAGTGGCTTAGAGGCCTTGCTTAAATAATATTTTAACAAAGAGCTATAAATATTATATAGTGATAAGAAATAAAAAAAACTTTTAATCTGACAAATGCAAGCCCTTTTAAAATGTAACAGAAGTCACATCAACTCTCCTCCTTGAGCTAAATGATCACCTCTTGAATCCCCTTGCTATGAGGCCTGCAGACTGACGCCAAGTAGCCATAACATGCCATACACCCTGTAGTTCAACAATGTATAGCCTGTCACTAACCAATATTATTTCTGTACACTGATGAGAATTCCTGCCAGACAACTTTTGTAACCAACCCCTCTCCTGATTTGTCCTTTTTTCTAAAACTTGAGCCTCCTCTTTGTTCTCCAGAGCACTTGCCAAGGCAACTTAGAAGTGTGCTCCCAGGCAGCTGTCTTCAATCTTGGCCCAAATAAACTCTCTATATTAATGTTGCCTCAGCTTCTTCCTTTAGGTCACAAGACAAAGAAGAGAATATCTTCAGAATTCCAAAAGGAGGGAAAATGTGGGAAAGTAAATTTATGGGAAGAGTAAAGTCTGCTCCTAGATCCTCTGGTGCTGGCACTGTCTGTGAGCTGGCAGGAAAGCCTAGTGAAGGGGCCTATGTTTACATGGGAAAGGCAGAGAGGGCTGCAGGAAGACCTTGGTCTTTGTAAACTGCTGTCCTGCCATCAAAGGGAGGGGCAGAGTGTTCCCCTGTGTTCTAACCTTCGTCAGTCCAACAATCCCCAGTACTTTAGAGACTGATATTTTGGTTTCCTTCCATGTCATTACTCAGAGCTTGGAGATCCTTTCACTCACATAGTCTCCAAAATGTAGACCATTCCTTCTATTAACATCACAGACATCTCCACAAGATGTTTAGTAGGCTCAAGTAGATTTTCCACAAGAATATCTACTACGGGTATATGAATATGGAACCTGTGATGTTGTGATACTATAAGAAATATATATATTTGGTTTTCATCCTACACAGAGCTTCTGAAGCTTTAAAAATTCCTGGGTGATGGGGGTGATAGGAGCATCTTTTGCTATACTAGTTGGGTCTTATTCCCAGATTCTGAACCGTCTCCTGAGCTATAAGGATGCAAGGAGTGTCTTTTGATATCTATTTGGTTTTTGTCCCCAGTTCCTGAAATAGTTTCAGAGCAATATAGAAGGAACATCTTTTGTTATTCATAATAAGCCTCTTTCAACAATGCCTGTGGGTTTGTACTAATAAAGTAACTCTTGATGGTCCCCTAGATAGCTTCAGTATGGAGGCTGGTTGCCAGAAGAACCAACCATGTGATGAGAAGGTTGGAACTTTCAGCCCTCCACTCCCCCAGGAGAAGAAGGGGCTGGAGATTGAGTTCAATCACCAATGGCTGATGATTTAATCAAACATGCCTGTGTAATGGAGCCTCCATAAAAACTCCAAATAATGGGGTTGAATCAAACAGGATTTTTAAGTGACAGGATCGTTAACAACTATAGCTAATGATGAAATAGATATTGAGAAACAGAATGAGGACCCAGAAAATTTCTGCCATGGTTGGTTTAAGATGCAATAGATCATAAGGGGAGAAGGGAGAAGTGGTTATATCATCCTCTGTTTCTGGTTCCCCCTCAGAGATAAAGAAACACAAACCCAACAATCAAGTCACTTGATGGTCCATGAAAAGAGAACATTCTTCTTAGCTATATAGAGGTGAAGCAATTTAAAGACCTCTTTGCTTCCTTGTCTATCTCCTATTGATGCTCCCCTAATCACTTTCTGGTCTTGATCCTTAGCAACTCTGTGCTCCATTCTCTTCTCTTCTTTCCATTCTTTTGTCCCGTATAAATTTCTAGATTATGTTGCCAATGCCTTTGAAAAAAGAGTGCTAAGACTGTAGAAGCAAAGGCAAAAAGAAGAGATACACCAATATAAAATATAATACACAACAAAATAAAAATCAGTAGGGAAAATGGAAAATCATAAGTAAGCTTAGGTCAGGTTTGCAGATTTATAAATTATTTGAGCCTGTCTGGGGAGTAATGCAAAACAAGCAATAGAGAAGATAATAACTAACAGGAACTGAAAATGAAAGCATATACTAGTAGACTGAGATAAAGTGAATATTGTTCTATTTTGGCTTGATCTCTTTTAAAAGAGACATGAAAGGCGAATTAGCAATTTGAACTAAATTCCTTTCCAAAAGCAGCACTGGGTTGTTCTTTTGTAAATTAGTGTCCATGATTGAACTAAGTAGACAGAATTTGAATCCCCTGTTTCCAAATTTAGATAAAAACAATGAAATCAGTTGTTGGTGGCAAAAACACTGCCTCTAGCGATAAACTCACAAAAATCTGCATAAAATATTCTCAGTATATAGATCAGATATACAAGACACACAGCATCTCATTGTTTTCAACTTATTAGATTATTGTTGTTGGTTCCTACTACCACTGGCTGGTAAGAAATTCCTTGTAAGTCATTCCTGGAACTATTCTGTGTCCCTGAGATTCCACTGAGATTCTGAAGATTACCTAAATGCCAGAAATTAAGGGAGGGAAAAGCGGCTGATTATTGTTCATAGATCCACACTGGTTATTGTCTCTGCCCTCACATGCCTCAGGTCCTCAGTGCCATAATACCACCCCAATGTCTTGAAGCCAACTTTGTCCTGCTAGTTGTTCTTCACACAACAGTTGGTCTACAGCAAGTCAATTCACCATTACTAGAAGTGGGACAATGCATTTGTGTAACCCTAAATGATTTTGTTTTTCCTTAGATTTTACCAAGCTAAGGGTAGTGGGTAGAGGAATTGAGGTGTTGGGAAGCTGAAATCAATCCAGGATAAATAATGATTAAACTCTTCTGGGCCAATGAACCTTTTGAGATTCTGATGAAAGCTTTGGATTCATTAACAGGTTTTTTAAACAAATACATTAGCATAAAATTATATATAATATTTTTATTGAAAATTAATTTTCTTTAATAAACAGTATAAGCTATTTTTACCAAAAAAGCATCTCTTTCTAATTCTTATGCAAATATTAAGGTCTTTTCTTGAAGAAAAAATTAATAAATTAGTATCATACTGTATTAACAAAACACAATAATTATTTTGATCAAAAATATATCTTAATGTTAAATTACTATTATTTCACTTAAAGTTGAATTGGATTCCTACACCCCAGAAGTAGACTGACAATTCCAGAACCATTAGCTTTAAGTCACTAAAAATGGATTTAAGTGATTGAAGAGTACTAGTGCCCTCATCTGCCTACAAAAAGCAAAGTAATTTCTCTCTGAAAAAAGGATAACCAGGCATCAAATTATTTGTACAATGTTTCATACACAATATTTAGTGCTCAATGAAAAATAACCACAGAGATCACCATTGTTTTTTGTAGCTGATTAGAACTCCATGGTACATATATACTACATTTTATTAATCCACTCATATATTGATGGGCACTTGGGTTGTTTCCACATCATTGCAATTGTGAATTGTGTTGCTATAAATATTCTAGTGCAGAGGTCTATAGAGCTGGAGCCCATTCTACTAAGTGAAGTATCATAAGAATGGAAAAACAAGCACCACATGTACTCACCATAAATTGGTATTAACTGATCAACACTTAAGTGGACATATAGTTATAATATTCATCAGGTTTCAGGCAGATAAGAGGGGGGAGGCAGGGAGGAGCGGATGGGTATATATACACCTAATAGGTGCAGTGTGCACTATCTGGGGAATGGACAGGATTGAAGCTTTGACTCAGGTGGGGCAAAAGCAATATATGTAACTATCGGGGGTTCCCAATGCCCCCAATATAACGGGGTCCCCGGGCAGTGTGTGTTGCAAGAGATAGGAGAGACAGAGCCACGGACATAAAAAGTAAGGTGAGATATTTCAGGGAAGTCAGGGGACCACCAGCATTCCCGTGAGCCAGGTGGTACTGACTGAAGTCTAGCACCCGTCTTTATTCTCTTGTTCATGTTATGGATTACAATGAGTTCACATGAAAAGCTCATGGGTTAGCAGTAGGGCATATAATCTAACTGGGAACAAAAGAGACTACCTACTTCTGTCTACCTTATTTAGTTCCTCATTTACTGAGACATGAACTCAGGAGAGAGATAGGAAAATTGCCTCAGGCTTAGAATAGCAAACTGCTCTTATCTGCTGGGCTGACATCCTTTGATCATTCTCTCAGCCTTTGGATTACAAGTCCAGGTCCGTTTGCAGACATCTGGGATAGGGGGAATGTCCCCCTCAAGGTCGAGCAGACCCTGCTCGCACAGGAGCAGCCGTTGGAATACCGTGGCCAAACCGGCTCTTTCTCCCTGCAGCCAAGCTCGTCTCACAGGCCACCAAGGTCTTGTAGTGGCAGCAACAGACTTTATCATCCATCAAGTCAGGCTGTCTCTCTGGGAGGGACAGAAAGCCACCTTTCAATCCCCCACCCCCTCCACTTAGAGCTAGGCTGCTGAGTTAAGCTTCTTTAATAGCTCAGTGGTAGTCTAGCAGCTGTTGTGTGCTCTGTCTACACAGAGGGGACGGGGACATATGTGATCAGCTCCCACACCTTACAGATGCTTACCAAATTACTCTGGCATTTCAATTAACCAAACATCTTATTGTGGCTGGGGACTGAACACTTTCTACAAAACATGTTTGAGAAAAATCTTTTCCCAGTATGGGAAATCTGGGCCCTTCCACACCAGAGAGAAGGGATGGAGAAGAAGGGAAATTTGGAAATACCAACTGTTGTCAAAGCATGAGTAATCCTGCTGGTGGGACTGCGAACTAATACAACCTCTATGGAAAGGAGTATGGAGATACCTCAGAGAACTAAAAGTAGAACTAGCATACCATTTGATCCAGCAATCCCACTACTAGGTACCTTTCCAGAGGAAAAAAAGACATTCTATAAAAATGACACCTGCACTCGAATGTTTATAGCAG
>VBSM01003218.1:7499891-7542502 GCA_008086735.1 Cheirogaleus medius | reverse complement strand
TGTTTCTTCTTGGTCTAAGAAGAGAAAACACTGATATTTACAAGTTGTTCACAACGGAACTCAAAATTTCTCATATTACTTTGTAAAAGTTCTACATACCACATCATTACAGAAGAAACTGTGCCTAAGCAAGGAACTTTGTTTCTTCATGGTCTAATCACAGTAAACACTGATATTTACCTGTTTTTCAGAAAGGAACTCAAAGTTTCTCATATGCGATTGTAAAGGTCGTACGTACCGCTTGAGTTCTCAGATAAGAACCAGCACATAAGCAAGGGTCTTTGTTTATTCTTGCTCTAAGTCACAGTAAACACTGATATTTATAAGTGCTTTACAACAGAACCTAATGTTTCTTGTGTCAGTTTGTAAATGTTGTATGTAGCTCTGAGTTCTCAGAGAAGAATCAGATAATAAGCAAGGATCTTTGTTTCTTTTTGTTCTAAGTCACATTAAACACTGATATGTATAAGTTGTTAACACAAGAACTGACAGTTTCTTATATGTGTTTGTAAATGTTATACGTAGGGCTTCATTCTATGAGAACAACAAGCGCATAAGCATGTAACTTTGTTTCTTTTTGGACTAAGTCACCGTAAACAGTGATATTTATAAGCTGTTAACAAAAGAACTGACAGTTTCTTATATGTGTTTGTAAATGTTATATGTAGCGCTTCATTCTATGATTAAAACAAGCGCATAAGCAAGGAACTTTGTTTATTCTTGGTCTAATTAGAGATAACACTGATATTTACAAGTTGTTCACAAAGGAACTCAAAATTTCTCATATTACTTGGTAAAAGTTGTACATACCACATCATTTCTTACAGAAGAAACTGCGCGTAAGCAAGCAACTTTGTTTCTTCATGGTCTAATCACAGTAAACATTGATATTTATCAGTTGTTCCCAAAGAACTCAAATTTCTCATATGCGATTGTAAAGGTCGTTCGTGGCGCTTGAGTTCTCAGTAAGAACCAGCACATAACCAAGGATCTTTGATTCTTCTTGCTCTATGACACAGGAAACACTGATATTTACAAGTGCTTTACAAAGGAACTTAATGTTTCTTTGTGCGTTTGTAAATGTTGTATATAGATCTGAGTTCTCCGAGAAGAACCAGATCATAAGCAAGGATCTTTGTTTCTTCTTGGTCTAAGTCACAGTAAACACTGATATGTATAAGTTGTTAACAAAAGAACTGAAATTTTCTTATATGCGTTTGTGAATGTTATACGTAGCGCTTCATTCTATGAGAACAACAAGCGCATAAGCAAGTAACTTTGTTTCTTCTTGGACTAAATCACCGTAAACAGTGATATTTATAAGCCGTTAAAAAAAAAACTGACAGTTTTTTTATGTGTTTGTAAATGTTATACATAGTGCTTCATTCTATGAGTACAACAAGCGCATAAGCAAGGAACTTTCTTTCTTCTTGGTCTAATAAGAGAAAACACTGATATTTACAAGTTGTTCACAAAGGAACTCAAAATTTCTCATATTACTTTGTAAAAGTTGTACATACAACATCATTTCTTACAGAAGAGACTGCGCCTAAGCAAGGAACTTTGTTTCTTCATGGTCTAATCACAGTAAACACTGATATTTACCAGTTGTTCCCAAAGAACTCAAATTTCTCCTATACGATTGTAAAGGTAGTACATAGTGCTTGAGTTCTCAGATAAAAACCAGCACATAAGCAAGGATCTTTGATTCTTCTTGCTCTATGACACAGTAAACACTTATATTTACAAGTGCTTTACAAAGAACTTAATGTTTCTTATGTGCGTTTGTAAATGTTGTATATAGCTCTGAGTTCTCACAGAAGAACCAGATCATAAGCAAGGATCTTTGTTTCTTCTTCCACTAAGTCACAGTAAACAGTGATATTTATAAGCCGGAAGTTTGTTTCTTTATGGTCTAATCACAGTAAACAATGATATTTACCAGTTGTTCCCAAAGCACTCAAATTTCTCATATGCGATTGTAAAGGTCGTACGTGGCGCTTGAGTTCTCAGATAAGAACCAGCACATAAGCAAGGATCTTTGATTCTTCTTGCTCTTTGACACAGTAAACACTGATATTTACAAGTGCTTTACAAAAGAACCTAATGATTCTTATGTGCATTTGTAAATGTTGTATATAGCTCTGAGTTCTCAGAGAAGAACCAGATCATAAGCAAGGATCTTTGTTTCTTCTTGCTCTAAGTCACAGTAAACACTGATATATATAAGTTGTTAACAAAAGAACTGAAATTTTCTTATATGCGTTTGTGAATGTTATACGTAGCGCTTCATTCTATGAGAACAACAACCGCATAAGCAAGGAACTTTGTTTCTTTTTCGTCTAATAAGAGAAACACTGATATTTATAAGTTGGTCACAAAAGAACTCAAATTTTCTCATATTCGTTTGTAAAGGTTGTACGTACCACTTTGTTTCTAAGAGAAGAACCTGCACCTAAGCAAGGAACACTGTTTCTTCATGGTCTAACACAGTAACCACTGATATTGACCTGTTGTTCACAAAGAAAGTCAAATTTTCTCACATTCTTTTGTAAAGGTTGTACATACCACTTCATTTCTAACAGAAGGACCTGCGCCTAAGGAATGAACTTTGTTTCTTCATGGTCTAATCACAGTAAACAGTGATATTTACCAGTTGTTCCCAAAGAACTCAAATTTCTCATATGCGATAGGAAAGGTCATACGTAGCGCTTGAGTTCCAAGATAAGAACCAGCACATAAGCAAGGATCTTTGTTTCTTCTTGCTCTAAGTCACAGTAAACACTGATATGTATAAGTTGTTAACAAAAGAACTGAAACTTTCTTATATGTGTGTAAATGTTATACGTAGCGCCTCAGTTCTCAAAGAAGAACCAGCGCATATGCAAGGAACTTTGATACTTCTTGGTCTAAATCACAGTAAACTCTGATATTTATAAGCGTTTTACAAAAAAACTGGAAGTTCCTTATATTTGTTTGTAAATGTTGTAAATAGCGCTTGAGTTCTCAAAGAAGAATCAGTGCATAAGCAAGGAACTTTGGTCTTCTTAGTGTAAGTGGCAGGAAACACTGATATTTACAAGTACTTTACAAAAGAAGTGAAAGTTTCTTATATGTGTTTGTAAATGTTATACGTAGCACTTCAGTTCTCATAGAAGAACCAGGGCCTAAGCAAGGAACCTTGTTTCCTCTTGGTGTAACAGTAAACACTGATATTTACAAGGTGTTCACAAAGGAACTGAAAGTTTCTCATAAGCGTTTGTAAAGGTTGTACGTAGCGCTTGAGATCTCAGAGAACAACAAGCACATAAGCAAGAACGTTGTTTCCTCTTGCTCTAAGTCACAGTAAACACTAATATTTACATGTTGTTTTCAAAGGAACTGAAAATTTCTTATATGCGTTTGTGAATGTTGTTCGTAGCACTTCAGTTGTCAGAGAAGAACCAGCTCCTAAGCAAGGAACTTTGTTTCTTTTTGGTTAAATCCCAGTAAACACTGCTATTTAAAAGTTGTTTACGAAAGAACTGAAAGTTTCTTATATCTGTTAGTAAATGTTTTACGTAGCGCTTCAGTTCTCACAGAAGAACCAGCGCATAAGCAAGGAACTTTGTTTCTTCTTGGTCTAACTCAGAGTAAACACTCACATTTACAAGTTATTCACAAAGGAACTGAAAGTTTCCCATATGCGTTTGTAATTGTTGTACGTAGCGCTTGACTTCTCAGAGAAAAACCAGCACATAAGGAAGGAAATTGGTTTCTTTTTAGTGTAAGTCACAGTAAACACTTATATTTACAAGTTTTTTGCAAAAGAACTGAAAGTTTCTCCTATGTTTTTTGAATGTTGTACATAGCGCTTCAGTACTCAGAAAAAAGCCAGCGCCTAAGCAAGGAACTTTGTTTCTTCCTGGATTATATCGCAGTAAACACTGATATATACATGTTGTTTTCAAAGGACTGAAGTTTCTTATATGCGTTTGTGAATGTTGTTCGTAGCACTTCAGTTCTCAGAGAAGAACCAGCGCCTAAGCAAGGAACTTTGTTTCTTCTTGGTCTAAGTCACAGTAAACACTGATATTTACAAGTAGTTTACAAAAGAACTGAAAGTCTCTTATATGTGTTTTTAAATGTTACACGTAGCGCCTCAGTTCTCAAAGCAGAACCGGCGCATATGCAAGGAACTTTGATACTTCTTGTTCTAAATCAGAGTTAACACTGATATTTACAAGTAGTTTACAAAAGAACTGAAAGTCTCTTATATGTGTTTGTAAATGTTACACGTAGCGCCTCAGTTCTCAAAGAAGAACCAGCGCATATGCAAGGAACTTAGATACTTCTTGGTCTAAATCACAGTAAACTCTGATATTTATAAGCGTTTTACAAAAAACCTGGAAGTTTCTTATATGCGTTTGTAAATGTTGTATATAGCGTTTGTGTTCTCAAAGAAGAATCAGTGCATAAGGAAGGAACTTTGGTCTTCTTAGTGTAAGTGGCAGGAAACACTGATATTTACAAGTACTTTACAAAAGAAGTAAAAGTTTCTTATATGTGTTTGTAAATGTAATACATAGCACTTCATTTCTCATAGAAGAACCAGGGCCTAAGGAAGGAACCTTGTTTCCTCTTGGTCTAACTCACAGTAAACACTGATATTTACCAGGTGTTCACAAAGGAACTGAAAGTTTCTCATATGCGTTTGTAAAGGTTGTACGTAGCGCTTGAGATCTCAGAGAATAACAAGCACATAAGCAAGGAACGTTGTTTCCCCTTGGTTTAATCCCACTAAACACTGCTATTTAAAAGTTGGTTACGAAAGAACTGAAAGTTTCTTATATGTGTTAGTAAATGTTATAGGTACCGCTTCAGTTCTCACAGAAGAACAAGCCCATAAGCAATGAAATTTGTTTCTTCTTAATCTAAGTCACATTAAACACTGATATTTACTAGTGCTTCACAGAAGAACTGAAAGTTCCTACATGTTTTTGTAAATGTTGTACATAGCGCTTCAATACTCAGAGAAGAACCAGCGCCTTAGCAAGGAACTTTGTTTCTTCTTGGTTTAATCCCAGTAAACACTGCTATTTAAATGTTATAAACAAAAGAACTGAAAGTTTCTTATATGTGTTAGTAAATGTTATACGTAGCGCTTCAGTTCTCACAGAAGAACCAGCGCATATGGAAGGAAGTTTGTTTCTTCTTGGTCTAACTCACAGTAAACACTCATATTTACAAGGTGTTCACAAATGAACTTAAAGTTTCTCATATGTGTTTGTAATTGTTGTACGTAGTTCTTGACTTCTCAGAGAAAAACCAGCACATAAGGAAGGAAATTGGTTTCTTTTTAGTGTAAGTCACAGTAAACACTGATATTTACAAGTGCTTTACAAAAGAACTGAAAGTTTCTTATATGTTTTTTTAATGTTGTTCGTAGCGCTTCAGTACTCAGAAAAAAGCCAGTTCCTAAGCAAGGAACTTTGTTTCTTCCTGGTCTATATCACAGTAAACACTGATATTTACATGTTGTTTTCAAAGTAACTGAAAGTATCTTATATGCATTTGTGAATGTTGTTCGTAGCACTTCAGTTCTCAGAGAAGAACCAGCGCCTAAGCAAGGAACTTTGTTTCTTCTTAGTCTAAGTCACAGTAAACACTGATATTTACAAGTAGTTTTCAAAAGAACTGAAAGTTTCTTATATGTGTTTGTAAATGTTACACGTAGCGCCTCAGTTCTCAAAGAAGAACCAGCGCATATGGAAGGAACTTTGATACTTCTTATTCTAAATCACAGTAAACTCTGATATTTAAAAGCGTTTTACAAAAAAAGTGGAAGTTTCTTATATGTGTTTGTAAATGTTGTATATAGCGCTTGAGTTCTCAAAGAAAAATCAGCGCATAAGCAAGGAACTTTGGTCTTCTTAGTCTAAGTGGCAGTAAACACTGATATTTACAAGTACTTTACAAAAGAATTGAAAGTTTCTTATATTTGTTTGTAAATGTTATACGTAGCACTTCAGTTCTCATTGAAGAACCAGGGCCTAAGCAAGGAACTTTGTTTTTTCTTGGTCTAACTTACAGTAAACACTGATATTTACAAGGTATTCACAAAGGAACTGAAAGTTTCTCATATGCGTTTGTAAAGGTTGTACGTAGCGCTTGAGATCTCAGAGAAGAACAAGCACATAAGCAAGGAACGTTGTTTCTTCTTGCTCTAAGTCACAGCAAACACTGATATTTACATGTTGTTTTCAGAGGAACTGAAAATTTATTATATGAGTTTGTGAATGTTGTTTGTAGCACTTCAGTTCTCCGAGAAGATCCAGCGCCTAAGCAAGGAACGTTGTTTCTTCTTAGTCTAAGTCATAGTAAACACTGATATTTACAAGTGCTTCACAGAAAAACTGAAAGTTCCTACATGTTTTTGTAAATGTTGTATATAGCGCTTCAGTACTCAGAGAAGAACCAGTGCCTAAGCAAGGAACTTTGTTTCTTCTTGGTCTAATTCGCAGTAAACACTGATTTTTCCAAGTAATATACAAAAAAAGTGAAAGTTTCTCTTAGGCGTTTGTAAATTTTATACGTAGCGCTTCAGTTCTCACAGAAGACCCAGCGCATAAACAAGGAACTTTGTTTCTTCTTAGTCTAAGTCACAGTAAACCCTGATATTTACAAGTTGTTTATAAAGGAACAGAAAGTTTTTATATACGTTTGTAAATATTGTACGTAGGACTACAGTTCCCAGAGAAAAACCAGCGCCTAAGCAAGACAGTTTGTTTTTTCTTGGTTTAATTCATAGTAAACACTGATATTTACCAGTTTTTTACAAGGGAAATGAACGTCTCTTATACGCGTTTGTAAAAGTTTAACGTAGCATTTGACTTCTCAGAGAAGAACCAGCACATAAGCAAGGAAATTTATTTCCTCTTGCTCTAAGTCACAGTACACTCGGATATTTACACGTGCTGTAGAAAAGAAGTGAAAGTTTCTTATATATGTTTTTAAATGTTGTGCGTAGCGCTTCAGTTCTCAAAGAAGAACCAGCACATAAGCAAGGAATTTTGTTTCTTCTTGTTCTACGTCACAGTAAACACTAATATTTACAAGTTGTTTACAAAAGAACTGACAGTTTCTTATATGCGTTTGTAAATGTGGCGTGTAGTTCTGGTTTCTCAGAGAAGAACCAGCACATAAATAATGAACTTTGTTTCTTCTTAGTCTAAGACACAGTAAACAGAGATTTTTACAAATGCTTTACAAAAGAACCCTAAAGTTTCTTTTATGTTTTTAAATGCACATAGCGCTCCATTACTAAGGGGAGAACCAGTGCGTAAGCAAGGAACTTTGTTTCTTCTTGGTCTACGTCTCACTAAACACTGATATTTCCATATTATTTACTTAGGAACGGATAGTTTCTTATATGCATTTGTAAGTGTTGTACGTAGGACTTCAGTTCTCAGAGCAAACCAGTGCCTAAGCGAGGAAGTTTGTTTCTTCTTGGCTTATGTCACAGTCAACACTGATGTTTACCAATTGTTTACAAAGGAACTGAATGTTTCTTATACGCGTTTGTAAATGTTGAATGTAGCGCTTGAGTTCTCAGAGAAGAACCAGCACATAATCAAGGAAATTTGTTTCTTCTTCCTCTAAGTCACAGTAAACTCTGATATTTACAAGTGCTTTACAAAAGACATGAAAGTTTCTTATAAGTTTTTTTAAATGTTGTACATAGCGCTTCAGTACTAAGAGAAGAACCAGCCCCTAAGCAAGGAACTTTATTTCTTCTTGGTCAACGTCACAGTAAATACTGATATTTACAAGTTGTTTATAAAGGAACAGATAGTTTCTTATATGCGTTTGTAAATGTTGTACGTAGGACTTCAGTTCTCTGAGAAGAACCAGCGCCTAAGCAAGCAAGTTTGTTTCTTCTTGGTTTAAGTCATAGTAAACACTGATATTTACCAGTTGTTTACCAAGGAATTGAAATTTCTTATATGCGTTTGTAAATGTTGAATGTAGCGCTTCAGTTCTCAGAGAAGAACCAGCACATAATCAAGGAAGTTTGTTTCTTCTTCCTCTAAGTCACAGTAAACTCTGATATTTACAAGTGCTTTACAAAAGAAATGAAAGTTTCTCATATGCGTTTGTAAATGTACGTAGCACTTGAGTTCCCCAAGAAGAACCAGCACATATGTAAGAAACTGTGTTTCTTCTTATTCTAAATCACAGTAAAGACTGATATTAATAAGTGCTTTACAAAAGAACTGAAAGTTTCTTATATCTTTTTGTAAATATTGTATATAGCGCTTCAGTACTCAGAGAAGAACCAGCGCCTAAGCAAGGAACTTTATTTCTTCTTGGTGTAAGTCACAGTAAACACAGATATTTATGAGTTGTTTAGAAAGGAACCAAAAGTTTCTTATACGCAGTTGTAACTGTTGAACGTAGCGCTTTTATTCTCAGCGAAGAACAAACGCATAATGAAGGAAATTTGTTAATTCTTGCTCTAAATCACAGTAAACTCTGATATTTACAAGTGCTTTTCAAAAGAACTGAAAGTTTCTTATGTGTGTTTGTAACTGTTGTGCGTAGCGCTTCAGTTCTCAAAGAAGAACCAGCACATAAGCAAGGAACTTGTTTCTTCTTTGTCTATGTTACAGTAAACACAGATAGTTACAAGTTGTATACAAGAGTACTGAAAGTTTCTTTTATGTGTTTGTAAATGTTCCATGTACTTCTGACTTCTCAGAATAGAACCAGCACATAAGCAAGGAACTTTGATTCTTATTGATCTAAGTCACAGTAAACACTCATATTTACAAGATGGTCACAAAGGAACTAAACGATTCTCATACGCGTTTGTAAATGTAGGTAGTGCTTTAGTTCTCAGAGAAGAACCAGCACATAAGAAGGAAATATGTTTCTTCTTCATCTACATCACAGTAAACACTGATATTTACATGTTGTTCACAAAGGAACTGAACGATTCTCATACGCGTTTGTAAATGTACGTAGTGCTTGAGTTCTCAGAGAAGAACCAGCACATAAGCAAGGACTTTGGTTCTTCTTAGTCTAAGTCACAGTAAACACTGATATTTACAAGTGCTTTAAAAAAACCTGAAAGTTTCTTATGTGTTTTTGTAAATGTTGTAAATAGCGCTTCAGTACTCAGAGAAGAACCAGCGTCTAAGGAAGGAACTTTGTTTCTTCTTGTTCTACATCACAGTAAACACTGATATATACATATACAATATACATATATACATATACAATATACATATATACATACATATATACAATATATACATATATACATATATGTATATACACTGTATATACATATACAAAGGATCTGAAAGATTCTTAAATGCATTTGTAAATGTTGTACGTAGCACTTCAGTTCTCAGAGAAGAACCCGCACCTAAGCAAGGAACTTTGTTTCTTCTTGGTCAAACAGGCAGTAAACGCTGATATTTAACAGTTGGTTACAAAGAACTGAAAGTTTCTTATGCGGGTTTGTAAATGTTGAACGTAGTGCTAGAGTTCTCAGAGAAGAAGTGCACATAATCAAGGAACTTTGTTTCTTCTTGCTTTAAGTCACAGTAAACTCTGATAATTACAAGCACTTTACAAAAGAACTGAATGTTTCTTATATGTGTTTCTAAATGTTGTGTGTAGTGCTTCAGTTCTCAAAGAAGAACCAGCGCCTTAGCAAAGGACTTTGTTTCTTCTTGGTCGACGACACAGAAAACACTGATATTTACAAGTTGTTTGCAAAAGAACTGAAAGTTTCTTATGTGATATTGTAAATGTTGCATGTAGTTCTGACTTCTCAGTGAAGAGACAGCACATAAGCAAGGAACTTTGTTTCTTCTTAATCTAAGTCACAGTAAACACTGATATTTACAAGTGGTTTACAAAAGAACTGAAAGTTTCTTATATGTGTTTGTAAATAGACGTAGCCCTTCAGTTCTCAAAGCAGAACCAGCGCATAAACCAGAACCTTTTTTTCTTATTAGTCTAAGTCACAGTAAACACTTATATTCACAAGTGCTTTAAAAAAACTGAACGTGTCTTGTATATTTTTGTAAATGTTGTACATAGCGCTTCAGTATTCAGAGAAGAACCAGCGCCTAAGCAAGGAACTTTGTTTCTTCTTGGTCTATGTCACAGTAAACACTGATATTTACAAGTTGTTTACAAAAGAACTGAAAGTTTCTTATATGTGTTTGTAAATGTTTTACGTAGCGCTTCAGTTCTGAATGAAAAACCAGCGCATGTGCAAAGATCTTTGTTTCTTCTTGATCTAAGTCAAAGTAAACACTGATATTTACAAGTTACTTTCAATAGTACTGAGAATTTCTTATATCTGTAAATAAATGTTTTACGTAGTGGTTCACTTCTACAAGAACAAAAGCGCATAAATAAGGAACTTTGTTTCTTCCTGGTCTAAGTCACAGTAAACACTGATAATTACAAGTTGTTTACAAAAGAACTGAAAGTTTCTTATATGTGTTTTTAAATTTGTACATACCATTTCAGTTCTCCAAGAAAAACCATCACAGAAGCAAGGAACTTTGTTTCTTTTGGTCTATGTTACAGTAAACACTAATATTTACAAGTTGTTTACAAAAGAAATGAAAGTTTCTTATATGTGTTTGTTAAAGTTGTTCATAGCGCTTCAGTTCTGCGAGAACAATAAGCACATAAGCAAGGAAGTTTGTTTGTTCTTGGTCTAAGTCACAGTAAACACTGATATTTAAAAGTGGTTTACAAAAAGACTGAAAGTTTGTTATATGTATTTGTAAATGTTGCACATAGCGCTTGAGTTCTCAGGGAAGAGCCAGCGCCTAAGCAAGGAACTTTTTTTCTTCTTGATTAAAGTCACAGTAAACACTGATATTAACAAGTTTTTTATAAAAGAACTGAATGTTTCTATATGTGTTAGTAAATGTTGTACATAGCCCTTTAATTCTATGAGAACAACAAGTGCATAAGCAAGGAACTTTCCTTCTTCTTGGTCTAAGTTACAGTAAACACTGATTTTACAAGTTGTTTACAAATGAACTGAAAGTTTCTTATATGTGATTGTAAATGTGCATATTGCTTCAGTTCTCAGACAAGAACCAGCACATAAGCAAGGAACTTTGTTTCTTCTTGCTCTAAATCACAGTAAACACTGATATTTACAAGTTGTTTACAAAGGACTGAAAGTTTCTTATATGTGTTAGTAAATGTTATACATAGTGCTTCATTTCTCAGAGAAGATCCAGTGCATAAGCAAAGACCTTTGTTTCTTCTTGGTCTAAGTCAAAGTAAACACTGCTATTTACAAGTTGTTTACACAAGAATCGATAGTTTCTTTTATGTGTTTGTAAATGTTGTATGTAGCGGTTCAGTTCTACGAGAACAACAAGCGCATAAGGAAGGAACTTTGTTTCTTCTTGATCTAAGTCACAGTAATCAGTGATATTTACAAGTTGTTCACAATATAACTGAAAATTTCTTATATATGTTTGTAAATGTTGTACAAAGGGCTTCAGTTCTCAGAGAATAACCAGCGCATAAGCAAGGAACGTTGTTTCTTCTTGCTCTAAGTCACAGGAAACACTGATATTTACATGTTGTTTTCAAAGGAACTAAAAGTTTCTTATATCCGTTTGTGAATGTTGTTCGTAGCACTTCAGTTCTCAGAGAAGAACCAGCGCCTAAGCAAGGAACTTTGTTTCTTCTTGGTCTGAGTCACAGGAAACACTGATATTTACAAGTTGTTCACAAAAGAACTGAAAGTTTCTTCTACGAGTTGTAAATGTTTCACGTAGGGCTTTAGCTCCACGAGAACAACAAGCGCCTAAGCAAGGAACTTTGTTTCTTCTTGGTCTAAGTCACTGGAAGCACTGATATTTACAAGTTGTTTAGAAAAGAACTGAACGTTTTGGATATGTGTTTGTAAATATTGTACCTACCGTTTCAGTTGTCTGAAAAGAACCAGCACATAAGCAAGGAACTTTGTTTCTTCTTTATCTAAGTCACAGAAAACTCTGATATTTACAAGTTATTTACAATAGAATTGAAAGTTTCTTATATGTGTTTCTAAATGTTATACGTAGTGCTTCAGTTCTACGAGAACAACAAGCACATAAGCAAGGAACTTTGCTTCTTCTTGGTCTAAGTCACAGGAAAGACTGGTATTTACTAGTTGTTTATAAAAGAATTGAAAGTTTCTTATATGTGTTTGTAAATAATGTACATAGCACTTCAGTTCTCAGAGAAGAACCAGCACATGAGCAAGGAACTTTGTTTCTTCTTGCTCTAAGTTACAGTAAACACTGATATTTAAAAGCTGTTTACAAAAGAAATGAACGTTTCTTATATGTGTTTGTAAATGTTGTACATAGCGCCATAGTTCTCAGAGAAGAACATGCGCATAAGCAAATAACTTTGTTTCATTTTAGTCTAAGTCTCAGAAAACACTTATATTTAGAACTTGTTTACAAAAGAACTGAAAGTTTCTTATATGTGTTTGTAAATGTTGTACATAGCGCTTTGGTTCTCCGAGTAGAACCAGCGCATAAACAAGGAATTTTCATTCTTTTTCATCCAAGTCAATGAAAACACTTTTATTTAGAAGTTGTTTACAAAAGTACTGAAAGTTTCTTATATGTCTTTGTATATGTTGTACGTAGCTCTTCAGTTCTAAGAGAAGAACAAGCGCATAAGCAAGTTACTTTCTATCTTTTTACTCTAAGTAACTGAAAACACATATATTTGCAATTTGTTTACAAAAGAACTGAAAGTTTTTTATATGTCTTTGTAAATGTTGTACATAGAACTTCCTTTCTAAGATAAGAAGAAGCACATAAGTAAGGAACTTTCTTTCTTTTTCGTCTATGGCACTGAAAACATTTTTATTTAGAAGTTGTTTACAAAAGAACTGAAAGTTTCTTATTTGTGTTTGTAAATGTTGTACATAGCGATTCAGTTCTCAGAGAAGAACCAGCACATAAGCATGGATCCTTTTTTTCCTCTAGGTCTAAGTCACAGTAAACATTGATATTTACAAGTTGTTTACAAAAGAACTGAAAGTTTCTTATATGTGTCTGTAAATATTGTTCGTAGTGCTTCAGTTCTAAGAGAAAAACAGGTGCCTAAGCAAGGAACTTTCTTTCCTTTTAGTCTAAGTCACTGTAAACATGTATATTTGGAGGTTGTTTATAAAAGAAGTTAAAGTTTCTTATATATGTTTGTAAATGTTGTACATAGCATTTCAGTTCTCAGAGAAGAACTGCATAAGTAAGGAACTTTGTTTCTTTTTATTCGAAGTCACTGTAAACACTTATATTTTGAGGTTGTTTACAAAAGAACTCAAAGTTTCTTATATGAGTTTGTAAATGCTATACATAGTGATTCATTTCTCAGAGAAGTAACAGCGCATAAGCAAGTAACTTTCTATCATTTTCATCTATTTCGCTGTAACACCTATATTTGGAAGTTGTTTACAAAAGAACTTAAAGTTTCTTATATGTGTTTGTAAACGTTTGACATTGAGCCTCTGTTTCCCAAGAAGAACAAGTGCATAAGTAAGGAACTTTCTTCTTTTTTTGTCCAAGTCACTCTAAGCACTTATATTTGGGTGTAGTTTACAAAAAAAATGATTGTTTCTTATATGTGTTTGTAAATGTACATAGTGCATCAATTCTCAGACAAGAAGAAATGCATAAGAAAGGAACTTTCTATCTTTTTCATCTAAGTAGCTCTAAACACATATTTGGAATTTGTCTACAAAAGAACTGAATTTTTCTCATATGTGTTTTTAAATGTTGTACATAGTGCTTCCGTTCTCCGAGAAGAAAAAGTGCATAAGCAAGGAACTTTCTTTCTTTTTCATCTAAGTCACTTTAAACGCATGTAATTGGATGTTGTTTATAAAAGAACTGAATGTTTCTCATATGTTTTTGTAAATCTTGTACATAACACTTCAATTCTCAGAAAGGATCAAGCGCATGAGCAAAGAATTTTCTTTGTTTTCCGTCTAAGTCATTGTGAATACCTGTATATGGAAGTTGTTTTCAAAAGAACTGAATGTTTCACATATGTCTTAGTAAATGTACTACATAGCACTTCAGTTCTCAGAGAAGAACAAGCATATAAGCAAGGAACATTCTTTCTTTTTTGTCTAAGTAACTGTAAACACTTATAATTGGAAGTTGTTTACAAAACAACTGAATGTTTCTGATATGTGTCTTTAAATCCTGTACATATTGCCTCAGTTCTGAGAGAAGAACAAGCACATAAGCAAGGAATTTTCTTTGTTTTTCATCTAAGTCACTGCAAAAACTTATATTTGGACGTTTTTTTTACAAAAGAACTGAATGTTTCTTATATGTGTTTTAAAATCTTGCACATAGCGCTTCAGGTTCTCAGAGAATAAAAAGTGCATAAGGAAGGAACTTTCTTTTTCATCTAAGTCACTGTAAATACTTGTAATTGGAAGTTGTTTACAAAAGAACTGGATGTTTCTCAAATGTGTTTGGAAATCTTGTACACGTGCTTCAGTTCTCTGAGAAGAACAAACGATGTTAGGAATTTTCTTTGAATTTCGTCTAAATCACCCTAAACACTTATATTTGGAAGTTGTTCACAAAGAAGAGAATGTTTCTTGTATGTGTTTGTGAATGTTGTACATAGCGCTTCAGTTCTCCAGGAAGAACAGGTGCGTAAGCAAGGAACTTTCTTTTTCGTCTAAGTCCCTGTAAACACTGGTAATTGGAAGTTGTTTACAAAAGAACTGAATGTTTCTCATATGTGTTTGTAAATCTTGTACATAGTGCTTCAGTTTTCAGAGAAGAACAAGCACATAAGCAAGGAACATTGTATTTTTTTCTTCTAAGTCAAGGTAAACACTTATATTTGTAAGTTGTTTACAAAAGAAATGAATGTTTCTTATATGCCTTTGTAAATCTTGTACATAGTGCTTCACAACTCAGAGAAGAACAAGTGCATAAGCAAGGAACTTTCTTTCTTTTTCATCTAAGTCACTGTAAACACTTATATTTGGAAGTTGTTTACAAAATAACAGAATGTTTCTTATATGTGTTTGTAAATGTTTTATATAGCACTTCAGGTCTCAGAGAAGAACATGCGCATAAGCAAGGAAGTTTCTTTCTTTTTGTCTAAGTCACTGTAAGCACATATTTGGAAGTTGCTTGCCAAAGAACTGAATGTTTCTTATATGTGTTTGTAAATGTTGTACCTAGCACTTCAGTTCACAGAGAAGAACAAGCAGATAAGCAAGGAACTTTCTATCTTTTTTGTCTACGTCACTGTAAACACTGATATTTGTAAGTTGTTTTAAAAAGAACTGAATGTTTCTTTTATGTGTTTGTAAATGTTGTACATCACGCTTCAGTAATCAGAGAGGAACAAGCGCAAAAACAAGGAACTTTCTATCTTTTTCATCTAAGTCACTGTAAACACTAATATTTAGAGTTTTTTTACAAAATAAGGGAATGTTTCTTATATGTGTTTGTAAATGTTGTACATAGCACTTCAGTTCTCAGAGAAGAACAAGCGCATAAACAAGGAACTTTCCATATTTTTTGTCTAAGTCACTGTAAACATTTATATTTGGAGGTTGTTTAAAAAAGAATTGAATATTTCTTATATGTGTTTGTAAATGTTGTACCTAGTGCTTCAGTTCACAGAGAAGAACTAGCGGATAAGCAAGGAACTTGCTATCTTTTTTGTCTAAGTCACTATAAACACTTATATTTGTTAGTTGTGTACAAAAGTACTGAATGTTTCTCATATGTGTTTGTAAATGTGGTACATAGCACTTCAGTTTGCAGAGAATAACAAGCGCATAAGCAAGGAACTTTCTACATTTTTTGTCTAAGTCACTGCAAACTCTTATATTTGGAAGTTGTTTAAAAAAGAATTCAATATTTCTTATATGTGTTTGTAAATAAGGGACATAGCGCTGCAGTTCTCAGAGAAGAACAAACGCATAAGCAAGGAACTTTCTACTTTTGTGTCTAAATTACTTTAAACACTTATATTTGGAAGCTTTTTACAAGAGAATCGAATGTTTCAGATATGCGTTTGTAAATTGTGCACATAGCACGTTACTTCTATTGAAGAACAAGTGCATAAGCAAGGAACTTTCTATCTTTTGCATCTAAGTCACTGTAAACATTATGTTTGGAAGTTGTTTACAAAAGAAAGGAATGTTTCTTATATGTGTTTGTAAATCTTGTACATAGCACTTCATTTCTCAGAGAAGAGTAAGCTCCTAAGCAAGGAACTTCCTATGTTTTTCATCTAAGTCACTGTAAACATTTATATTTGAATGTCGTTTACAAAAAACACAATGTTTCTTATATGTGTTTGTATGTCTTGTACATAGCACTTCAGTTCTCAGAGAAGAAGAAGCGCATAAGCAAGGAACTTTCTATCTATTTCATCAAAGTCACTGTAAACACATATTCAGAAGTTGTTTACAAAAGAACAGAATGTTTCTTATCTTTCTTTGTAAATACTGTACATAGTGCTTCAGTTCTCAGATAGACCAAGCATATCAGTAAGTAACATTCTATCTTCTTTGACTAAGTCACTGTTAAGACTTATATATGGAAGTTCTTTACAAAAAAACTGAATGTTTCTGGTATTTGTGAATTTGTACATACTGCCACTCATCTAAGAGAAGAAGAGTATAAGCAAGGAACTTTATATTTTTTTCTAAGTCACTGTAAACACTTACATAAGTAAGTTCATTACAAAAGAACTGAATGTTCCTTATATTTATTTGTAAATGTACATGGTTCTTAAGTTCTCAGGGAAGAACAAGTGTATAAGCAAGGATCATTCTATCTGTATTCTATCTAAGTAACTGTAAACATTAATATACAGAACTTCTTTACAAAAGAACTGCATGTTTCTTACATTTGTTTGTAAATGTTGTACATAGTGCTTCAATTCCCAGAGAATAACATACGGAGACAAGGAAAATTCTATTGTTTTTTTCTAAGTCACTGTAAACACTCATATATAGATGTTCTTTAAAAACGCACTGACTGTTTCTTATATTTTTTTTGTATATCTTTTCCTTAGTGCTTCGGTTCGGATAGACGACCTAGAGTATAAGCCAAGAGCATTCTATCCTTTTTGTCTAAGTCACTGTAAACCCTAATATACCGAAGTTCTTTATAAAAGAGCTGAATGTTTCTTGTGATTGTTTGTCAATCTTGTACATAGTGCTTCAGTTCTCAGAAGAGAACAAGCTTATAACAAGGAAGATTCTATCTTGTTTGCCTAAATCACTGTAAACACATATATGGAAGTTCTTTACAAAAGAAATGAATGTTTCTTATACTTGTTTTTAGATCTTATGCACAGTGCTTCAGTTCTTAGAGAATAAAAAGATTATAAGCAAAAAACATTCTATCCTTTTTGTCTAAGACACTGTAAACCCTAATATACAAAATTTCTTTACAAAAAAACTGAATCTTTCTCAGAATTGTTTGTAAATCCTGTATACAGTCCTTCACTTTTCAGAGCAGAACAAGCATAGAAACAAGGAACATTCCATCTTGTTTGTATAGGTCACTGTAAACAGTTAAATATGGAAGATCTTTCTAAAAGCACTGAATGTTTTTTATATTTGTTTGTATATCTTTTCCAAAGTGCTCCAGTTTGGAGAGAAGAACAAGTTTATAAGTAAAGATCATTCCATCTTTTTTGTCTAAGTTGCTGTTACCTTAATATACTGAAGTTCTTTACAATAGAACTGAATGTTTCTTATGTTTGTTTGTAAATCTTGTACATAGTTCTTCAGTTCTCAAAAGAGAACAAGTGTATAAGCAAGGAACATTCCATTTGTTTGTCTAAGTCACTGTAAACACATATATAGAAGTTCTTTACTAAAGACCTGTATGTTTCTTATATTTCTTTGTAAATCTTTTGTATAGTGCTTCATTTCTCAGAGATGAACAAGTGTATACACAATGAACTTTCTATCTACTTTGTCTAAGTCACTGTAAACAATTATATATGGAAGTTCTTTACAAAGGAACCTAATATTTCTTATATTTCATTGTAAATCTTGTACATAGTGCTTCAGTTGTGAGGGAAGAACTAGCATATAAGCAAGGAGTATTCTATCTTTTTGTTTACATCAGAGTAAACACTAATATAAAGAAGTTCTTTACAAATAAACTCAATGTTTCTTGTATTTGATTATAAATCTTATACATAGTGCTTCAGTTCACAGAGAAAAACAAGTGTATAAGCAAGGAACATTTTATCTTGTTTGTCTAAATCACTGTAAACACTTATATATGGAAGATCTTTACAAAGGAAATGAATGTTTCTTATACTTGTTTGTAAATCTTGTACACAGTGCTTCAGTTCTGAGAAAAGAACTAGTTTATAGGCAAGGAACTTTCTATTTTTTTGTTTCAGTCACTGTGAACAGTTATATAAGGAATTTCTTTTAAAAAGAAGCAAATGTTTCATATATTTGTTTGTAAATCTTGAACTAGTGCTTCAGTCGTGAGAGAAGAACAAGCTTATAAGAAAGGAACATTCTATATTTTTTGTCTACATCACTGTACACCCTAATATATGGAAGTTGTTTACAAAATAACTGAATATATCTTATCTTTGTCTGTAAATCTTGAACATAGTGCTACCGTTCTCAGAGATCAACTAGTGTATAAGCAAGGAAGATTCTACCTTGTTTGTCCCAGTCACTGTAAACACTTATATATGGAAGTTCTTTACAAAAGAACTGAATTTTTCTTATGTTTGTTTGCAAATCTTCTACATAGTGCTTCAGTTCTTAGAGAACAACCAGTATATAAGCAAGCAGCATTCTATTTTGTTTTTCTCAGTCACTGTAAAACATATATGGAATTTCTTTAAAAAATAACTAAATGTTTCTTTCATTTCTTTGTAAATGTTGTACACAGTGATTCAGTTCTCAGAGAAGAACAAGCGCATAAGCAAGGAACTCTCTATCTTTTTCGTCTAAGTCACTGTAAACACTTATATTTGGAAGTTGTTTACAAAAGAACTGAATGTTTCTTATATGTGTTTGTAAATCTTATACATAGCGCTTCAGTTCTCAGAAAAGAACAAACGCATAAGCAAGGAACTTTCTATGTTTTTTGTCTAAGTCACTGTAAACACTTATATTTGTTTGTTGTAAACACTTATATTTACTGTAAACACTTATATTTACTTATATTTGCTGTAAACACTTATATTTGTTGTTTACAAAAGAACTCAATGTTTCTTATATGTGTTTGTAAATCTTTTACATAGCGCTTCAGTTCTCAAGAGAAGAACAAGTGCATAACAAGGAACTTTCTATCTTTTGCATCTAAGTCACTATAAACACTTATATTTATAAGTTGTTTACAAAAGAACTGAATGTTTTTTATATGCGTTTGTAAACCTTGTACATAGCGCTTCATGTCTCAGAGAAGAACAAGTGCATAAGCAAGGAACTTTCTATCTTTTTTATCTAAATCACTGTAAACACTTATATTTGGAACTTGTTTACAAATGAACGGAATGATTCTTATATTTGCTTGTAAATCTTGTACCTAGCGCTTCACTTCTCAGAGAAGAACAAGCACATAAGCAAGGAACTTTGTACCTATTTAATCAAAGTCACTGTAAACCCTTATATTTGGAAGTTGTTTACAAAAGAACAGAATGTTTCTTATCTTTCTTTGTATATACTGTACATAGTGCTTCAGTTCTCAGATAGAACAAGCATATTAGCAAGAAACATTCTATCTTCTTTGTCTAAGTCACTGTAAAGACTTATATATGGAAGTTCTTTACAAAATAACTGAATGCTCCTGGTATTTGTTTGTGAATCTTGTACATATTGCTGCTCATCTAATAGAAGAACAAGCATATAAGCAAGGAACTTTATATCTTTATTTTCTAAGTCACTGTAAACACTTATATAAGTAAGTTGTTTACAAAAGAACCGAATATTTCTTATATTTGTTTGTAAATATTGTACATAGTTTTTAAGTCCTCAGGGAAGAACAAGTATATAAGAAAGGAACATTCTATCTGTTTTGTCTAAGTAACTGTAAACATTAATATACCGAAGTTCTTTACAAAAGAACTGAATGTTTTTTATGTTTGTTGTAAATGTACATAGTGCTTCAATTTTCAGAGAATAACAAGCATAAGCAAGGATCATTCTATTGTTCTTTTCTAAGTCACTGTAAAAACTCATATATAGATGTTCTTTAAAAACACACTGAATGTTTCTTATATTTTTTCGTATATCTTTTCCATAATGCTTCGGTTCAGATAGAATAACAAGCGTATAAGCCAAGAGCATTCTATCCTTTTTGTCTAAGTCACTTTAAACTCAAATGTACCGAAGTTATTTACAAAAGAACTGAATGTTTCTTGTGATTGTTTGTCAATCTTGTACATAGTGCTTCAGTTCTCAGAAGAGAACAAGCTTATCACAAGGAAGATTCTTTCTTTTTTGTCTAAGTCACTGAAAACACAAATATGGAAGTTCTTTACAAATAAAGGAATGTTTCATATACTTCTCCTTAGATCTTGTGCATAGTGCTTCAGTTCTTAGAGAATAACAAGAGTATAAGCCAATAACATTCTATCCTTTTTGTCTAAGTCACTGAAAACCCTAATATACCAAAATTCTTTATAAAAAACTGAATATTTCTTATATTTGTTTGTAAATATTTTGTATAGTGCTTCATTTTTCAGAGATGAACAAGCATATACACAATGAACTTTCTGTATTTTTTGTCTAAGTCACTGTAAACACATATATATGGAAGTTCTTTACAAAAGAAGGTAATGTTTCCTATATTTGATTGTAAACCTTGTACATAGTAGTTCAGTTCTGAGAGAAGAACTAGCGTATAAGCAAGGAACATTCTATCTTTTTGTCTATGTCACAGTAAACACTAATATAAAGAAGTTCTTTACAAATACACTCAATGTTTCTTGTATTTGATTATAAATCTTGTACATAGTGCTTCAATTTACAGAGAAAAACAAGCATATATGCAGTGAACATTCTATCTTGTTTGTCTAAGTCACTGTAAACACTTATATATGGAATTTCTTCACAAAAGAACTGAATGTTTCTTTCATTTGTTTGTAAATCTTTGACATACTACTTTAGTTCTAAGAGAAGAAGAAGCATATAAGCAAGGAACATTGTATCTTTTTAGTCTAAGACACTGTAAACACTGATACAAGGAAGTTCTTTACAAAAGAACTGAATGTTTCCAATATTTGTTTGTAAATCTTGTAAACAGTACTTCTCTTCTCAGAGAAGAACAAGGATATAAGCAAGAAACATTCTATCTTTTTAGTGTAAGTCACTGTAAACTATTATGTATGGAAGTTCTTTACAAAAGATATGAATGTTTCTTATATTTGTAAATCTTGTACATGGTGCTTTATTTCTCAGAAAAGTACAAGAGTGTAAGCATGGAATTTTAATCTTTATTGTCTAAGTCATTGTAAACACTTATATAAAGAAGTACTTTGGAAAAGAACTGAATGTTTCTTGTATTTGTTGGAAATTCTGTACATAGTGCTTCAGTTCTTAGGGAAGAACAAGCATATAATCAAGGAACATTCTATCTTTTTTGTCTAAGTCACTGTAAACACTTATATAAGGAAGTTCTGTACCTAAGACCTGAATGTTTCTTATATTTGTTTGTAAATCTTTTATATAGTCCTTCATTTCTCAGAGATGAACAAGCATATATGCAATGAATTTCTATCTTTTTTTGTCTAATTCACTGTAATCACTTATATATGGAAATTCCTTACAAAAGAACCTAATATTTCTTATATTTGATTGTAAATCTTGTACATAGTGCTTCAGTTCTGAGAGAATAACAAGGGTACACGCAAGAAACATTCTATCTTTTTGTCTACATCACAGTAAACACTTATATAAAGAAGTTCTTTACTAAAACACTGAATGTTTCTTGTATTTGATTATAAATCTTTTACATAGTGCTTCAGATCACAGAGAAAAACAAGCATATGAGCAAGGAACATTCTATCTTGTTTGTCTAAGTCACTGTAAACACTTATATATGGAATTTCTTTACAAAAGAACTGAATGTTTCTTATATTTGTTTGTAAATCTCGGACATAGTGCTTCAGTTCTGAGACAAGAACAAGCATATAAGCAAGGAACTTTCTACCTTTATTGTCTAAGTTACTGTAAACACTTATATAAGGAAGTTCTTTACTAAAGAACTGAATGTTTCTTATATTTGTTTGTAAATCCTGTACATGGTGCTTCACTTTTTAGAGAAGAACAAGCGTACATGGAAGGAACATTCCATCTTGTTTGTCTAAGTCTCTCTAAACACTTATATAAGGAAGTTCTTTACAAAAGAACTGAATGTTTGTTATATTAGTTTATAAATCTTGTATATAGGGCTTCCATTCTGAGAGAACAACAAACGTATAGGCAAGGAACATTCTATCATTACTGTCTAATCATTGTAAACACATATATGGAAGTCTTTACAAAAGAACCTAATATTTCTTATATTAGATTGTAAATATTTTACATTGTCCTTTAGTTCTCAGAGAAGAACAAGCGCATAAGCAAGGCACATTCTATCTTGTTTGTGCAAGTTACTGTAAATACTTATATATGTAAGTTCTTTATGAAAGAATTGAGTGTTTCTTATATTTGTTAGTATATCTTGTACATGGTGCTTCAGTTCTGAGTGAAGAACAAATGTATAAGCAGGGAATATTATAGCTTTATCATCTAAGTTGCTGTAAACACTTATACAGGGAAGTTCTTTAAATAAAAAGTGTATGTTTCATATATTTGTTTGTAAATATTGTACATAGTGCTTCAGTTCTGAGGGAAGAACAAGCGAATAAGCAATGAACATTCTATCTTTTTTGTCGAAGTCACTGTAAACCTTAATATACAGAAGTTCTTTACAAAAGAACTGAATGTTTCTTATGATTGTTTGTAAATCCTGTATATAATGCTTCAGATCTCCAAGAACAAGTGTGTAAGCAAGAAACATTGTATCTTTTTTCCTAGTCACTGTAAACACTTATATATGGAAGTTCTTTACAAAAAAACTGAATGTTTCTTTTATGTGTTTGTAAATATTGTACACAGTGCTTTATTTCTCAGAGAAGAACAAATGTGTAAGCAAGGAGCATTCTATCTTTATTGTCTAATTCATGGTAAACAATTATATAAGGAATTTCTTTACAAAAGAACTGAATGTTTCTGGTATTTGTAAATCTTGTACATAGTGCTTCTGATCTAAGAAGAACAAGCATATAAGCATGTAACTTTCAATCTTTATTGTCTAAGTCACTGTAAACGTGGACGTTCTTAATAAAAGAATTCAATGTTTCTTATATATGTTTGTAAATCTTTTACATAGTACTTCAGTTCTTGGAGGAAAAACAAGCATATAGGCAAAGAACATTCTGTCATTTTTGTGCTAGTCACTGTAAACACTTACATAAGAAAGTTCTTTACGAATGAACTGAATGTTCCTTATGTTTGTTTGTAAATCTGTTAAACATTAGTTCAGTTCTCATAGAATAACAAGCATTTAAGCAAGGAATATTCTATCTTTTTTGTATAAGTCAATGTAAACACTTATATATGGAAGTTGTTTACAATACAACTTAATGTGCTTTTATTTGTTTGTATATCTTGTACATAGTGCTTCAGTTCTCAAGAAGAACAAGCATATAAGCAAGGAACATTCTATCTTGTTTGTCTAAGTCACTGTAAACATATATATGGAAGTTCTTTACAAAAGAACTGAATGTTTCTTATATTTGATTGCAAATCCTGTATATAATGCATTAGTTCTCAGAGAAGAACAAGTGCATAAGCACGGAACTTTCTTTATTGTCTAAATCACTGGAGACACTAATATAAGGAATTTCTTCATAAAACAACTGAATGTTTCTTATATTTGTTTGTAAATCTTGTACATAATGCTTCAGTTCTCAGAGAATAACAAGTGTTTAGGCAAGGAACATTCTATCATTTTTTCTATGTCACTATAAACACTTATATATGGAAGTTCTCTACAAAAGAACTGAATGATTCTTACATTTGTTTGTAAATCCTTTACATAGTGCTTCAGTTCTCTTTGAAAAACAAGCGTATCAGCAGGGAATGTTGTGTTGTATTTGTCTAAGTCACTGTAAACACTTATATATTGAAGTTCTTTACAAATGAACTGAAAGTTTCTTATATTTGTTTGTAAAGCTTATGCACGATGTTTAAATTCTGAGAGAAGAAAAAGCGTATAAGCAAGGAACTTCCTAATTTTTTTGTCTATGTCATGGTTAACACTTATGTGTGGAAGTTTTTTACAGAAGAACTGAATGTTTCTTATACATGTTTGTAAATATTGTACATAGTGCTTTTGTTCTCAGAGAAGAACTAGTGTATCAGCAAGTAACATTCTATCTTATTTGTCTAAGTCACTATAAACACTTATATATGGAGCTTTTTTTTTTTTTTTACAAAAGGACTATATGTTTCTTATATTTGTTTGTAAATCTTGTTCATACTGCTTCAGTTTTCAGAGAAGAACAAGCATATAGTCAAGGAACTTTCTATTCTTTTTGTCTAAGTCACCCTAAACACTTATATATTGAAATTCTTTACAAAAATAACGGAATGCTTCTTATATTTGTTTGTAAATCTTGTACATAGTGCTTCAGTTCTCAGAGAAGTACAAGTGTATAAGCACGGAACTTTCTATCTTGTTTGCTTATGTCACTGTAAACACTTATATATGAAAGTTCTTCAAAAAAGAACTGAATGTTTGTTATGTTTGTTTATGAATCCTGTCCATAGTGCTTAAGTTCTTAGAGAAGAAATAGCGTATAGCCAAGGAACATTCTATCGTTATCATCTAAGTCACTGTAAACACTTATATAATGAAGTTCTTTATAAAAGAACTGAATGATAGTTATATTTGTTTGTAAATCTTATACATAGTGTTTCTCTTCTCCAGAAGAAAAAGCATGGAACCAAGTAACTTACATTCTTTTTTGTTTAAGTCACTGTAAACACTTATATATGGAAGTACTTTGCAATATATCTGAATGTTTTTTATATTTGTTTTTAAATATTGTACATAGTGTCCATTCTCGGAGAAGAACCAACGTATCAGCAAGGAACATTCTTTTTTGTCTAAGTCACGGTAAACACTTATATATGGAACTTCCTTACAAAAGAACTGAATGTTTCTTATATTTGTTTGTAAATCTTGCATATAGTGCTTAAGTTTTGAGAGGGCAACAAGTGTATAAGCAAGGAACTTTCCATCTTTATTCTCTAAGTCATTGTAAACACTTCTATATGGAAGTTCTTTATAAAAGAACTGAAAGTTTCTTATATTCGTTTGTAAATCTTGTATATAATGCTTCAGTTCTCTAAGAAAACAAGCATAGAAGAAAGGAACATCCTATCTTTTTTGTCTAAGTCACTGTAAACACTTATATAAGGCCATTCATTACAAAAGAACAGAATGTTTCTTATATTTGTTTATAGTTCTTCAGTTCTCAGAGAAGAAAAAGCATAAGCAAGGACATTTCTATCACTGTTATTTAATTCACTGTAAACACTTATATAAGGAACTTCTTAACAAAAGAACTGAATGTTTCTTATATGTATTAGTAAAACTTGTACACAGTGCTTTAGTTCTCAGAGAAGAACAAGTGTTTAAGCAAGGAACATTCTATCTTTTTTGTCTAAGTCACTGTTAACACTTATGTATGGAATTTGTGTACAAAAGAACTTAATGTTTCTTATATTTGTTTGTAAATCTTGTACATAGTGCTTCAGTTCCCAGAGAAGAACAAGCGTATAAGCATGGAAATTTCTATCTTTATTGTCTAAGGCACTGTAAACATTTATATAAGGATGTATTTCTGAAAAGAACTCAACGTTTCTTATATTTGTTTGTAAATCTTGTACATCGATCTTCAGTTCTCAGAGAAGAACAAGCATATCAGCAAGGAACTTTCTATTTTTTGTCTATGAAACTGTAAACACTTATATATGGAAGTTCTTTACAAAATAACTGAATGTTCTTATATTTGTATGTAAATCTTGTACATAGTGCCTCAGTTCTCAGAGAAAAATAATTGTGTAAGGAAAGAACATTCTATCTTTTTTGTCTAAATCTTTGTAAACACCTATATATGGAACATCTTTACAAAAGAACTGAATGTTTTTTATATTTTTTGTGACTCTTATATATAGTGTTTAAGTTATGAGAGATTAACAAGTGTTTAAGCAATCAACTTTCTATTTTTATCTCTAAGTCACTGAAAACACATATATATGGAAGTCCTTTACAAAAGAACTGAATGTTTCTGGTATTTGTTTGTAAATCTTATACACAGGGCTTCTTATCTAATTGAAGAACAAGCGTTTAAGTAAGGAACATTCTATCTTTATTGTATAAGTCACTGTAAACACCTGCATAAGGAACATCTTTACAAAGGCCTGCATGTTTTTTATATTTGTTTATAAATATTATACATAGTGCTTCAGTACTCAGAGAACAACAGGCATATAAGCAAGGAACATCCTATCTCTTTTGTCAAAGTCTCTGTAAACATGAATATATAGAAGTTCTTTACAAAATAACTGACTGTTTCTTATGTTTATTTGTAATACTTGTACATAGTGCTTCACTTTTCAGAGAACAACAAGCGTATAAGCAATCAACATTGCATCTTTTTAGTCTAAGGCCCTGTAAACACTCATATATGGAAGTTCTTAAAAAAAAAACCCTGAATGTTTCTTATATTTGCTTGTAAATCTTGTACATAGTGCTTCAGTTCTGAGGTAAGAACAAGAGAATAAGCAATGAACATTCTATCTTTTTTTGTCTAGATCACTGTAAACCTTAATATACGGAAGTTCTTTACAAAAGGACTGAATATTTCTTTTGATTGTTTGTAAATCTTGTACATAGTGCTTCAGTTCTCAGAGAATATCAAGCCTTTAGGCAAGGAACATTCTATCATTTTTTTCTAAGTCACTGTAAACACTTATATATGGAAGTTCTTTACTAAAGAACTGAATGTTTATTATATTATTTGTAAATCTTATACATAGTGTTTCATTTCCAGAGAAGAAAAATCCTATAAGCAAGGCACTTTTTATCTTTTTTCTCTAAGTCTCTGTAAACACTTATGAATGGAAGTTCTTTACAAAAAACTGAATGTTTCTTATATTTGATTGTAAATCCTGTACATAGTGTTTCAGGTCTCAGAGAAGAACAAGTGTATAGGCAAGGAACATTCTGTTGTTTTTGTCTAAGTCATTGTAAACACTTACATATGGAAGGTCTTAACAAAAGAACTGAATGTTTCTGGTATTTTTTTGTAAATCTTGTACATAGTGCTTCTGATCTAAGAGAAGAAAAAACGTATAAGCAGGAACATTCTATCTTTTTTGTTTAAGTCACTGTGAACACTTATATAAGGAAATTCTTTACTAAAGAACTGAATATTTCTTATATTTGGTTGTATATCCTATACCTAGTGCTTCACTTCTCATGGAAGAAAAAGTGTACAGGCAAGGAACATTATATGTTGTTTGTCTAAGTCACTGTGAGGTCTTATATAAGGTAGTTCTTTACAAAAGAACTGATTGTTTCTTGTATTTGTTCATAAATCTTTTCCATAGTGCTTCAGATCGGAGATAAAACAAGTGTATAATAAAACAACATTCTATCTTTTTTGACTAAGTCATTGTAAACCCTAATATATGGAATTTCTTTACCAAAGAACAGAATGTTTCTTATGTTTGTTTGTAAATCTTATACATAGTACTTCAGTTCTCTGAGAAGAACAAGCATAAAAGCAAGGAACATTCTATCTTGTTTGTCTAAGTCACTGTAAACACATATATGGAAGTTGTTTAAAAAGAACTGAATGTTTCTGATACTTGTTTGCAAATCTTGTATATAGTGCTTCAGTTCTTAGGGAATAACAAGCATTTAGGCAAGGAACATTCTATTGTTTTTGTCTATGTCACTATAAACACTTATGTATGGATATTCTTTACAAAAGAACTGAATGTTTCTTATATTTGTTTGTAAATCCTGTACATAGTGCTTCATTTCTCTGAGAAGAACAAGTGTATCGGCAGAGAACATCATATAATTTTTGTCTAAGTCACTGTGAACACTTATATATGGAAGTTCATGACAAAAGAACTGAAAGTTTCTTATATTTGTTTGTAAATCTTATACACAGTTTTAAATTCTCAGAGAAGAAAAAGTGTATAAGAAAGGAACTCCCTATTTTTTTCTCTAAGTTATGCTAAACACTTATATATGGAAGTTCTTTTCAAAAGAACTGAATGTTTCTTATATTTGTTTGTATATATTGTACATAGTGCTTCACTTCTCAGAGAAGAACAAGTGTATCAGAAAGGAACCTTCTATCTTTTTTGTCTAAATTTCAAGAAACACATATATATGGAACTTATTTTCAAAAGAACTATATGTTTATTATATTTGTTTGTAAATCTTGTATATAGTGCTTAAGTTCTGAGAGCATATAAGTAAGGAACTTTCTATCTTTATTGTCTAAGTCAGTGTAAACACATATTTGGAAGTTCTTTACAAAAGAACTGAATGTTTCTTATGATCGTTTGTAAATCTTGTATATAATGCTTCAGTTCTGAGAGAAGAACAAGCGTATAATCAAGGAACATTCTATCTTTTTTGTCTAAGTCACTGTAAACACTTTTATATGGAACATCTTTACAAAAGAGCTGAATGTTTCTTATATTTGTTTGTACATCTTGTACATAGTGCATCAGTTCTCATAAAAGAACAATCATATAAGCAAGGAACATTCTTTTTTTTGTCTAAGTCACTGGAAACCCTTATATATGCAACATCTTTACAAAAGAACTGAATGTTTCATATATTTGTTTGTAAATCTTGGACTTATTGCTTCATTTCTCAGAGAATAACAAGTGTATAAGCAAGGAACATTGTATCTTGTTTGATAAGTCACTGTAAACAGTTATTTATGGAAGTTCTATACAAAAGAACTGAATGTTTCTTATATTTGTTTTTAAATATTGTACACAGTGCTTCATTTCTCAGAGTAGCTCAAGCGTGTAAGCAAGGAACTTTCTATCTTATTGTCTGAGTCACTGTAAACACTTATATATGGAAATTCTTTACAAAATAACTGAATGTTTGTTATATTTGTTTGTAAATCTTTTACATAGTGCTTCAGTTCTCATATAAGAACAAGAGTTTAAGCTAGGAACATTCTATCTTTTTTGTCTAAGTCCCTGCGAACACTTATATATGGAAGTTGTTTACAAAAGAACTTAATATTTCTTGTATTTGTTTTTAAATCTTGTACACAGTGCTTCAGTTCTCAGAGAAGAACAAGCGTTTAAGCCTGAACTTTCTATCTTTATTTTCTAAGTCTTTGTAAACATTTATATAAGGAAGTTCTTTAGAAAAGAAGTGAATGTTTTTTATATTTGTTTGTAAATCTTGTACATAGTGCTTCAGTTCTGAGAGATGAACACGGCTATAAGGACGGAGCATTCTATCTACTTCGTCTAAGTCACTGTAAAGACATATATATTGAAGTGCCTATGAAAGAACTGAATGATTCTTATTTGCGTCTGTGAATCTGGTACATAGTGCTTCAGTTCTCTGAGAAAAAGCAAATAAGTGAGGAATATTCAATCTAATTTCTCTAAGTCACTGTGAACACTAATATATTGTTGTTCCTTATGAAAGCTCTGAATGTTTGTTATATGCATATGTAAGTCAGGTACATAGTGCTTCAGTTCTCAGAGAAGAACAAGCATATAAGCAAGGAACATTCAATGTTCTTTGTCTAAGTCACTGTAAACTATTATATATGGTAGTTCTTTAAGAAAGAACTGAATGTTTCCTATATGCCACTGTAAATCTTGTACATAGTCCTTCAGTTTTCAGAGAATAACAAGCGTGTAAGCAAGGAACATTCTTTCTCCTGTTGCTAAGTCACTGTAAACTCTTATATGTGGAACTTTCTTATGAAAGAACTGGATATTTCTTATATGCATCTGTAAATCTTGTACATAGTGCTTCAGTTCTTAGAGAAGAACAAGCGTATAAGATAGGAACATTCTATCAGGCTAGAGTTAAGGTTTCAGGTTAGGGTTAGGTTTAGGGTTGCATATGGAACTTTATTATGAAAGAAAATGTTCATTATGAGAATTTGAATGGAAACTATAAACACTTCTTAAGTTCTCAGAGAAAAGCATGTGTGTAATCAGAGCACTTTCTTGCTTCTTTGTGTAACTCACTATAAATATTTACCTTTGAAATTTGTTTACAAAACAATTATTTGTATCTTTTTGTGTTTTCTAGGAAACTCTGGAAATTGTTTCAGTTTTCAGAGAAGTAAAAGTGTGTTATCAATGCACTTTCTCGCTTCTTTGGGTAAATCACTGTTAATATTTGCATTTTGAAATTCTTTATGAAAGTTTTCACTGTTTCTTTTGTGTCGTCCACAGGAAACTCTAAGCACTGTTTCACTTTTCAGAGAAAAGCAAGCGTATATTGAAACTCTTTCTATTTTAGTGTTAGGGTTAGGCTTAGGGTTAGGGTTTCAGGCTAGGGTTAGGGTTAGGGTTAGGGTTTTGGGGTAGGGTTAGGGTTTTGGGCTAGGGTTAAAGTTAGGGTTAGGGTTTCAGGGTGGGTTATTTTTAGGGTTAGTGTTTTGGGCTAGGGTTAGGGTTTTGGTCTAGGGTTTGGGTTATGGTTATGGTTTCAGGAAAGGGTTAGGGTAAGCGGTAGTCTTTCTGGTTAGGGTTAGGTGCAGTTGTATATGGGACTTTATTATCATAGAATATGTTCATCATGAGAATTTTCATGGAAACTCTAAATACTGCTTCAGTTCTCAGAGAAAAACCCGTGTCTAATCAATGCACTATCTTGCTTCTTTGTGTAAGTCACTGTAATTATTTACCTTTGAAAGTTATTCATGAAACAACTTATTGTATCTCTTTGTGTTTTGTGTGAAACTTCAAACTGCTTCAGTTTTCATAGAAAATCGAGGTTGTTATCAATGCAATTTCTCACTTCTTTTGGTAAGTCACTGTAAATATTAGCGTTTTGAACTTCTTTATTAAAGTTTTTACTCTTTCTTTTGTGTGATTCACAGGAAATTCTAAACAATTTCACTTTTCAGAGAAAAGCAAATGTATATTCAAGATATTTCTATTATAGTGTGAGGGTTATGGTTACGGTTAGGGTTTCAGAGTAGGGTTAGGGTTATGGTTATATTTTAGGCTAGGGTTAGGGTTAGGGTTCGTGTTTTGGGCTATGGTTAGTGTTTCAGTCTAGTGTTACTGTTTGGCTTAGGGTTTGGGGCTTGGGTTAGGGTTTCAGGCTAAGGGTAGACGTATGGTTAGATTATAGGATTACGGTTAGGGTTTCGGGCTATGGGTAAGGTTAAGGTTATTGTTTTGGGTTATGTCTACGGTTATGTTTTCAGGCTAGTGTTAAGGCTATTTTTAGGATTAGGGATGCAATCTAGGTTTAGGGTTAGGGTTATTGTTTCAGGCTGGGATATGGTTACGGTTAGTGTTTTTAACAAGGGTTAGTTTTTCGGGCTAGGGTTAACGTTAGTGTTAGGGTTAGGGTTAGGCTTCGGGCTTGGGTTATCATTATGGTTTTGTGCTATAGTTTGGTTAGGGTTAGGGTTTGTGGCTAGGGTTAGGCTTAGGCTTAGGGTTTCAGGTCAGGTTTAGGGTAATGGGTAGGATTTCGGGTTAGTGTTAGGGCTAGCGTTTCAGGTTAGTGTTACAATTAAGGTTGCATATGGAACCTCATTATGAAAGAAAATGTTTGTTATGAAAATTTTAATCTATTCTATAAACTCTGCTTCCATTCTCAGAGAAAATCATGTGTGTAATCAACGCACTATCTTGCTTCTTTTTGTAAGTCACTGTTAATATTTACCTTTGAAAGTTATATATGTAACAACTTGTATCTTTTTGTGTTTGGTGGGAAACTTCAAACTTCTTCAGTTTTCATAGAAAAGCAACGTTGTTGTCAATGCAATTTCTCACTTCTTTTGGTAAGTCACTGTAAATATTAGTGTTTGGAACTTCTTTATGAAAGTTTTTACTGTTTGTTTGTGTGATTCACAGGAAATTCTAAACACTTTTACTTTTCAGAGAAAAGCAAATATATATTCAAGATATTTCTATTATAGTGTGAGGGTTATGGTTACGGTTAGGGTTTCAGAGTAGGGTTAGGGTTATAGTTATATTTTAGGGCTAGGGTTAGGGTTAGGGTTAGTGTTTTGGGCTGGGGTTAGGCTTTCAGTCTAGTGTTATGGTTTGGGTTAGGTTTTTGGGCTTGGGTTAGGGTTTCAGCCTAAGGGTAGGCTTATGATTACATTTTAGGGCTAGGGTTATGGTTTCAGGCTATGTGTAAGGTTAAGGTTATTGTTCGGGTTACGTCTAGGGTTATGGTTTCGGGTTAGTGTTAGGGTTAGGGTTAGGATTAGGGTTTTGATCTAGGGTTAGGTTTAGGTTTAGTGTTTCAGGCTGGAATATGGTTACGGTTAGTTTTTTTTAACAAGGATTAGTGTTTTGAGTTAAGTTAAGGTTTGAATTAGTGTTAAGTTTTTGTTCTTGGGTTATCATTAGGGTTTTTTTGCTATAGTTTGGTTTGGGTTAAGGTTTCGGGCTATGGTTAGCCTTAGGGTTAGATTTTCATGTCAGGTTTAGGGTTAGGGTTACGATTTTGGGCTAGCATTAGGGCTAGCATTTCATGTTAGAGTTAAGTTTAAGGTTGCCTATTTAACTTCATTATGAAAGAAAATGTTTGTTATAAGAATTTTAATGCATTCTGTAGAACACTGCTTCATTTCTCAGACAAAAGCATGCGTGTAGTCAATGTATTTCTTGCTTGTTTGTAAGTCACTGTAAATATTTAACTTTGAAAGTTCTTAATGTAATAACTTATTGTATCTTATGTATGTTTTCTAGGAAACTCCTCAAACTGCTTCAGTTTTCTGAGAAAAACAAGTGTGTTATCAACGCAATGTCTCTCTTCTTTGGGTAAGTCTCTTTAAATATTTGTGTTTGGAACTTCTTTATGAAATTTTTACTGTTCCTTTTGCGTGATTCACAGGAATCTCTAAACACTGTTTCACTTTTCAGAGAAAATCAAGCATAAATCAAGGTATTTCTATAGTAATTTAAGGTTAGGGTTAGGGTTTTTTTGGGGTTAGAGTTAGGGTTAAGGTGTCAGGCTAGCGTTAGGGTTAGGTTTAGGGTTTCAGGCTAGAGTTAGGGTTTCAGGCTAGGGTTAGGGTTAGAGTTAGGAATTCGAGTTAGAGTTAAGGTTAGGATTATGGTTTCAGGCTATGGTTAGGGATGCGGGCTAGCGTTAGGGTTAGGTTTATGTTCAGTGTTGCATATGGAACTTCATTATCCAAGAAAATGTTTGTTACGCATATTTGAAAGGAAACTATGAATACTGCTTTGGTTCTCAGAGAAAAGCACGTGTGTTATCAACGCACTTTCTCGCTTTTTTGTTAAGTCACTATAAATCTTTACCTTTTAAAGTTCTTTATGAAACAACTTATTGTATCTTATGTGTGTTTTGTAGGAAATTATTCACACTGCTTCAGATTTCAGAGAAAACAAGTGTGTTATCAATACTATTTCTTCCTTTTTGGGTAAGTCCCCGTAAATATTTGTGTTTGGAACTTCTTTATTACATTTTTTGCTTGTTCTTTTGTATGATTCACAGGAAACTCTAAACACTGTTTCACTTTTTAGAGGAAAGCAAGTGTATATTCAAGGTATTTCTATTACTGTGATAGGGTTAGGTTTAGGATTAGGGTTAGGGTTTCAGGCTTGGGTTAGGGTTAGGGCTAGGGTTTCGGGCTAGGGTTTGGGTTTGGGCTCGGGTTTCTTGTTAGAATCAATGGTAGGGTTGCATATGGAAAATATTTGTTATGCGAATTTGAATGGAAAGTATAAGCACTGGTTCTGTTGTCAAAGACAATCACGTGTGTAATCTATGCACTTTCTCACTTCTTTTTGTAAGTCAATGTAAATATTTACCTTTGAAAGTTCTTTATGAAATTACTGATTGTATCTTATGTGTGTTTTCCAGGAATCTCTTCATATTGCCTTAGTTTTCAGACAAAAGCAAGTGTGTTAGGGTTACGGTTAGGATTAGTGTTTCAGGTTAGGGTTAGGTTTAGGGTTGTATATGGAACTTCATTATGAAAGAAAATGTTCATTATGAGAATTCGAATGGAAATTATAAACACTGCTTCAGTTCTCATAGAAAAGCACTTGTGTAATCAACACACTTTCTTGCTTCTTTGTGTAAGTCACTGTAAATATTTACCTTTGAGAGTACCTTATGTGTGTTTTCTAGGAAACTCTTGATACTGCTTCAGTTTTCAAAGAAAAGCACGTGTGTTATCAACACAATTTCTCTCTTCTTTGGGTAAGTCGCTGTACATGTTTACCTTTGAATGTTCTTTATGAAATTACTTATTGTATCTTATGTGTATTTTCCAGGAATCTCTTCAAATTGCTTTAGTTTTCAGATATAAGCAAGTGTGTTATGAACACAATTCTCGCTTCTTTGGGTAAGTCACTGTAAATATTTGCGTTTCGAACATCTTTATGTAATTTTCACTCTTTCTTTTGTGTGTTTCACAGGTAACTCTAAACACTGTTTCAGTTTTCAGAGAAAAGCAAATGTATATTCAAGGTATTTCTATTATAGTGTTAGGGTTAGGGTTAGGGTTTCAGGCTAGGGTTTGTGTTAGGTTTAGTGGTTCAGGCTTTGGTTAGGGTTAGTGTTAGGGTTTTGGGCTATATTTAGTGTTAGCTTTAGGGTTTGGGGTGAGGGTTGGGCTTAGGGTTAGGGATATGGTTAGCATTAACCCTTGGGTTGGGATTGCATATGGAACTTCATTATGAAATAACTTAATGTTTGTTAGGCAAATTTGTCTGGAAACTATAACTACTGCTTCAGTTCTCTGAGGAAAGCAAGGTTGTAATTAACATACTTTCTCACTTCTTTTTGTATGTCACTGTAAATATTTACCTTTGGAAGTTCCTTATAAAATACATATAAATGACTGTCTTCCATATACATTACTGTATCTTATGTGTGTTTTCTAGGAAACTCTTCAAACTTCTTCAGTTTTCAGAGAAAAGCTAGTGTGTTATCAATGCAATTTCTCACTTTTTGGGTAAGTCACTGCAAATATTTGCGTTTGGAACTTCTTTATGAAAGTTTTTATTTTTTCTTTTGGGTGATTCATGGGAAACTGTAAACACTGTTTCACTTTTCAGAGAAAAGCATTTGTATGTTCAAGGTATTTCGTTTATAGTACTAGGATTAGGGTTAGGATTAAGGTTTCTAGGTACATTAATGTCAGGTTTATGATTTCAGGCTAGGGTTAGGGTTAGGGTTAGGGTTTCAGGTTAGGGTTAGCATTTCGGGTTAGTGTTAGGGTTGCATATGGAACTTAACTATGAAAGATCTTAATGTTCATTATCGTTAGGATTTTGGGTTAGGGTTTGGGTTCGGGTTACATATGGAACTTCATTATGAAAGATAATTTTCCATATGAGAATTTAAATGGAAACTATAAACACTGCTTCAGTTCTCAAAGCACGTGTGTAATCAACACACTTTCTTGCTTCCTTGTGTAAGTCACTGTCAATATTTACCTTTTGAATTTCTTTATGAAATAAAATTGCATCTTATGTGTGTTTTCTTGGAAACACTTCAAACTGCCTTAGTTTTCACAGAAAAGCATCTGTGTTATCAGTACAATTTCTCGCTTCTTTGGGTAAATCACTGTCAATATTTGTGCTTGGAACCTCTTTTTGAAGTTTTTTACTGTTTCTTTTGTGCAATTCACTGGAAACTCTAAACACTCTTTCACTTTTCAGAGAAAAGCACACGTATATTCTTGATATATCTGTTATAGCATTATGGTCAGTGTGAGGGTTAGGGTTTCTGGTTAGGGTTTTGGTAATTATTAGGGTTTCAGACTAAGGTTAGGGTTAGGATTTTGGGCTAGGGTTAGGGTTAGGGATTCAGGCAAGGTTAGGGTTGGGGTTAGGGTTTCAGGCTAGGGTTAGTGTTAGGGTTATGGTTTCTTGTTAGGTTTAGGGGTAGGGTTAGTTTTAAGGTTAGGCTTAGAGTAAGGGTTTGGGGCTAGTTTTACAGTTAGTGTTACGTTTTCGGGCTATGGTTAGGGTTTCAGGCACGGGTTAGAATTAGTGTTAAGGTTTCAGGCTAGGGTTATGTTTAGGGTTAGTGTTTCGTTCTGGGGCTAGGGTTTCTGGCTAGGGTTAGAATTAGGTTCAGTGTTTCGTGCTAGGTTTAGGGTTAGGGGTAGGGTTGTATATGGAAGTTCATAATGAAAGCACTTAATGTTCATTATGTGAATTTTATTGGAAACTATTAACGCTGCTTCAGTTCTCAGAGAAAAAAACGTGTGTAATCATCCCATTTTCTCGCTTCTTTCTGTAAGTCTCTGTAAATATTTACCTTGGACGTTCTTTATGAAGTATTTTATGTTATGTGTGTCTTCTAGGAAACTCTTCAAACTTCTTCAGTTTTCAGAGTAAACCAAGTGTGTCATTACCTCCATTTCATGCTTCTCTGGGTAAGTCACTGTAAATATTTGCATTTGGAACTTCTTTTGAAGTTTTTATTGTTTCTTTTTTGTGATTCACAGGAAATTGTAAGCACTGTTTCACTTTTCAGAGAAAAGGATGTGTATTTTCAAGGTATTTCCATTATAGTGCTAGGGTTACGGTAAGGGTTAGGGTTAGGGTTAGGGTTAACATTAGAGTTAGACTTAAGGTTAGGGTTAGGGTTAGGGTTAGGGTTAGGGTTAGGGTTAACATTAGAGTTAGACTTAAGGTTAGGGCTTCGGTTTAGCATTAGGGCTCAGGTGAGGGTTTCAGGGTAGGGTTAGAGTTAGGGTAAGGGTTTCAGGCTAGGAATAGGGTTAGAGTTAAGGTTAGGTTTGCATATGCAACTTCCTTATGAAAAAACTTAATGTTAGTTATGCAAATTTTTCTAGAAACTATAAACAGTGCTTCAGTTCTCAGAAAAAACATTTTTAATCAAGGCTCTATCTCGCTTCTTTGTGTAAGTCACTGTAAATATTTACCTTTTGAAGTTCCTTATAAAATAGCAATGTATCCTATGTGTGTTTTCTAGGAAACTCTTCAAACTTCTTTGCTTTTCAGGGAAAAGCAACTGTATTATCAATGCAATTTCTCGCTTTTGGGCCAGTCACTGTAAATATTTGCCTTTTGAACTTCTTAATTAAAGGTTTTACCCTTTCTTTTGTTTGATTCACGGGAAACTCTGAAAACTGTTTCACTTTTCAGAGAAAAGCATGCATATGTTTAAGATATTTATAGGATAGTGTCAGGGTTAGGGTTAGGGTTAGGGTTTCAGCTTAGGGTTAGCCTTGGGTTAGGGTTAGGATTTCTGGCTAGTGTTGGCATTAGGATTAGGGTTTCATGTTAGGGTTAGAGTTGAGGTTAGGGTTTCCTGCTAGAGTTAAGGTTAGGGTCACTGTTTCGGTCTAGGGATAGGGTTATGGTTAGGGTTTCTGGCTAGGGTTTGTGTTACTGTTAGCGTTTCTGGTTATGGTCATGTGTAGGCTTAGCATATCCAGCTATGGTTAGGTTTATTGTTAGTGTTTCGGACTAGGGTTAGGGTTTCTGGCTAGGGTTAGGGTTAATGTTAGGGTTTCAGGCTAGGATTACTGTTACCTTTAGGGTTTCGGGCAAGGGTTGGGCTTAGGGGTAGGGAAACAGTTTGCGTTTGCCCTTGAGTTAGGATTGCCCACGGAACTTCATTATTAAAGAACTTAATGTTCATTGTGCAAATTTGTCTGGAACCTATAACTACTGCTTAATTTCTCAGAGGAAAGCAATGTTGTAATCAATGCACTTTCTTGCTTCTTTCTGAAAGTCATTTTAAATATTTACCTTTGTTAGTTCCCTATAAAATACATATAAATGACTGTATTCCATATAAATTACTGTATCTTACATGTGTTTTCTTGGAAACTCTTCAAACTTCTTTAATTTTCAATGAAAAGCCAACTGTGTTATCATCACAATTTCTTCCCTTTTGGGTTGGTCACTGTAAATATTTGTGTTTGGAAATTCTTTATGAAAGTTCTTTCTGTTTCTTTTTTCTGATTCACTGGAGCTTCTAAACACTATTTCAATTTTTAGAGAAAAGCAGGCGTATATTCATGGTATTTCTAGGATAGTGTTATTCATAGGTTTAGGGTTAGGGTTTCAGGTTAGATTTAGGGTCAGGGTTATGGTTTGGGGCTAGAGTTAGGGTTAGGGTGTCTGGCTAGGCTTAGTGTTATGGTTTCTGGCTAGGGTTAGGGTTTGGGTTAGGGTTTTGGGCTAGTGTTACAGTTTGTGTTAAGGTTTTGGGCTAGGGTTAGGTTTAGGGTTAGGGTTTTGGTCTGGGAATAGGGTTTTGGCTAGGGTTAGAGTTAGCGTTAGTGTTTCACGCTAGGTTTTGGGTTAAGGGTAGAGTTGCATACGGAAGATCATAACTAAAGAACTTAATGTTCGTTATGTGAATTTCCTGGAAATTTTCAACACTGCTTCAGTTCTCTGAGAAAATCTAGCGTGTAATCAACACACTTTCTCACTTCTTTGTGTACGTCACTGTATATATTTACCTTTGGAAGTTCTTTTTGAAATAACTTGTTTTATCTTATGTGTGTTTTCTAGGAAACTCTCAAACAGCTTCACTTTTCAGAGAAAAGCAACTGTGTTATCAACGGAATTTCTCACTGCTTTGGGTAAGTTACTTTAAATATTTGTGTCTAGAATTTCTTTATGACAGTTTTTACTGTTTTTTTGTGATTCACAGGAAACTCTAAACACTTTCACTTTTCAGAGAAAATCATGTGCATGTTCAAGGTATTTCCATCATAGTACTAGGTTTATAGTTAGGGTTAGGTTTTCTAGTTAGGGTTCATGTCAGGTTTGTGGTTTCAGGCTAGTGTTATGGTTAGGTTCAGGGTTTTGTGCTAGGTTTAGGTTTGGGGTAGGGTTTCGGGTTAGTGTTAGTGTTGCATATGGAATTTAACTTTGAAAGAACTTAATGTTCGTTAGGTTAGGTTTTCTTGTTAGGTTTAGGGTAATTGTTATGGTTTTGGACTAAGGGTAGGGTTATGGTTAGGGTAATTGTTAGGGTTTCGGGTTAGGAATATGGTTCGGTTTAGGGGTATGGTTTTCGGCTAGGGTTAGAGTTAGGGCTTTAGCCTTGGGTTAGGGTTTTGGTTATGGTTTCCGGTTAGGTTTAGAGTTAGGTTTAGCATTTTCATCTTGGTTTAGGGTTAGGTTTATGGTTTTGGGCTTAGGTTAATGTTTAAGGCTAGTTTTTTTGTTTAGGGTCCGTGTTTGGTTAGGGTTAGGATTAGGGTTGCATATGGAACTGCATTATGGAAGAACTTAATGTTCGTTATGTGAATTTGACTGGAAAGTATAAACACTGCTTCATTTCTCAGAGAAAATCATGTGTGTATTCAACGCATTTTGTCTCTTCTTTGTGTAAATTCCTGTAAATATTTACCTTTGGAAGGTCTTTATCAAATAACTTACTCTATCTTGTATGTGTTTTCTAGGAAACTCCTCAAACTGATTTTGTTTTCAGAGAAAAGAAAGTGGGTTATCATCTCTATTTCTCACTTCTTTAGGTAAGTTACTTTAAATATTTTCATTTGTTACTTCCTTATGAAAGTCTTTATTGATTTTTTTGTGCAATTCAGAGGAAACTCTAAACACTCTTCCACTTCTCAGAGAAAAGCAAGGTTATATTCAAGGTATTTCTGGGGTAGTGTTAGGGTAGTGTTAATGTTTCCAGTTAGGGTTAGGCTTTGTTTTAGAGTTAGTGTTTCAGGATAGGTTTAGGGTTAATTTTAGAGTTTCAGGCTAGTTTTAGCATGAGGGTTTAAGGTTTTCTGTTAGGGTTAGAGTTAGGGTTGCATATGGAACTTCATTATGAAAGAACTTAATGTTTGTTATGTGAAATTGTCTGGAAACTATAAATACTGCTTCAGTTTTAGAGAAAAGCAAGTGTGTAATCAATGCACTTCCTTACTCTTTGTGTTAATCATGGTAAATATTTACCTTAGGAAATTCTCCATGAAAGAACCCACTGTTTCTTATGCGTGTTTCTTAGGAAACTCTACACACTGCTTCATTTCTCAGAGGAAAACAAATGTGTTATCAAGGCAATTTCTCACTTCTTGGGATAAGTCACTGTAAATATTGTCATTTGAAACTTCCTTGTGGAAGTACTTATCTGTTTCTTATGTGCAATTCGCAGGAAACTCTAAACACCGCTTCACATTTCAGAGTAAAGCAAGTGTATATTCAGGGTAAATCTAGGATAGTGTTTGGGTAAGAGTTAGCATTAGGTTTTTGGGTTAGGGTTAGAGTTAGGGTTTCAGATAAGGGTTAGGGTTAGAGTTACATATGGAACTTTTTTATGAAAGAACTTAATGTTTGTTATGTGAGTTAGAACTGAAATTGTAAACACTGCTTCCATTCTCAGAGAAAAGCAAGTGTGTTATCAATGCACTTTCTCTCTTCTTTTTATAAGTCACTGTAAATATTCACCTTTCAAAGTTCTTTAAAAAATAATTCACTGTATTTTATGTTTGTTTTATAGGAAACCCTACATACTGCTTCAGTGCTCAGAGAAAGGCAAGTGTTTCAGAAATGCAGTTTATCAATTTTTTGGGTAAGTCACTGTAAATATTTGCATTTGGAACTTCTTTATGAATGTATTTACTGTTTTATATGTGCAAATCACAGGAAACTCTACACACAGTTTTACCTTTCAGGGAAAAGCAAGCATGTGTCAAGGTACTTCTAGGATAGCGTTAGGGTTAGGGTTAGGGTTTAGGGTTGGGGTTAAGGTTAGGGTTAGGATTTGGCACTAGGGTTTGTCTTTGGACTAGGGTTTCTGGTTAGGTTTAGGGTTAGGGTTACATATGGAACTTTTTTATGAAATAACTTTCTGTATCTTATGTGTCTTTTATAGGAAACTCTGCACACTGCTTCAGTTCTAAGTGAAAAGTATGTTTGTTTTCAATGCAATTTCTTGCTTCTTTGGGTATGTTAGTGTAAATAGTTGCATTTGGAAATTCTTTATGAATGTATTTATTGTTTCCTATGTGTGATACACAGGAAACACTAAACAATGCTTCACTTTTTAGAGAAATGCAAACGTATATTCAGGGTACTTCTTGGATAGTGTTATGGTTAGTGTTAGGGTTAGGTTTTCATGTTAGGTTTAGGGTTAGGATTAGTGTTTCCAGTTAGGGTAGGCTTTTGGGCTAGGGTTACCATTAGGTTTATCATTTTGGGTCATGGTTATGGTTAGGGTTGCATATGGAACTTGTTTATGAAAGAACTTTATGTTCTTATGTGAATTTTTCCAGAAACTATAAACACTGCTTCTGTTTTCAGAGAAAAGCAAGCGTGTTATCAGCGGACTTTCTCACTTCTTTGTCTAAATCACTGTACATATTTACATTTGGAATCTCTCTTTGAAATAGGTTACCCTATCTTATGTGTGTTTTCCAGGAAAGTCTACACACTGATGCAATTCTCATAGAAAAGCATCTGTGTTATCAAATCTATTTTTCTCCTCTTTGGTTAAGTCACTATAAATTTTTGTATTTTGATATTCTTTATGAAAGTATTTACTATTTCTCCTGTGCGATTCAAAGGAAACTCTAAATACTGCTACACTATTCAGAGAAAAGCAAGCATATATTCAAAGTACTTCTAGTATAGCATTAGGGTTAGGGTTATGGTTAGAATTTCGGCTTAGGGTTAGGGTTTCATGTTTGGGTTTGGATTAGGGTTTCTGGTTAGGGTTATAGTTAGTTTTAAGGTTTCTGGTTAGGATTAGGGTTAGTGTTGTATATGGAACATTTTTTATGATAAAACTTAATGTTTGTTACGTGAATTTGACCATAAACTATGTACACTGCTTTAGCTCTCAGAGATAAGGCTGTGTATAATCAGAGCATTTTCATTTCTACTTCTTTGTGAAAGTATTTACTGTTTCTTATGTATGATTCACAGGATTGTCTACACACTGCATCACTTTTCAGAGAAAAGCAAGCATGTATTCAAGATACTTCTAGGATTGTGTCAGGGTGTGGGTTTGGATTAGTGTTTCCAGTTTAGGTTAGGGTTTGGGGCTTGAGTTAGCATTAGGTTTACAGTTTTGGGTTATTGTTAGGGTTTCTATGGAACTTCTTTATGAAAGAACTTAATGTTCTTATACGAATTTGACCGGAAACTATAAACACTGCTTCAGTTCTCAGAGAAAAGCAAGTGTGTTATCAACGGACTTTCTTGCTTCTTTCTTTATTTTTTTAAATTTTTTTATTTTTTCTAATTTTTTTTATTCCATCTTGTAATGGGGGTACAAATATTGTTTGGGTTACAT
>VBSM01003218.1:7487893-7499791 GCA_008086735.1 Cheirogaleus medius | reverse complement strand
CTCTATCTGGCGGTGTTTTTCATCCGCCATCTTGCTCTGCCCCACCGTCTCCCCTCTTTCTTTAAATCACTGTAAATATTTACCTTTGAATGTCTTTCTGAAGTAACTTAATGTATCTTATGTGTGGTTTCTTGGAAAGTCTACACACTGCTTCAGTTCTCAGAGAAAAGTAACTGTGTTATCAACACTATTTGTCTCTTCTTTGGTTAAGTCACTGTAAATTTTTGTGTTTTGATATTCTTTATGAAAGTATTTCTCTTTCTTATGTACAATTCCCAGGAAACACTACACACTGCTTCACTTTTCAGAGAAAAGCAGGTGTATTTTCAAGGTACTTCTAGGATAGAGTTCTAGTTAGGGTTAGGGTTGGGGTTTCAGGTTAGTGTTAAGGTTAGTGTTAGGGTTTCAAGCTAGGGTTAGGTATAGGATTAGGGTTTCAGGTTAGGGTTAGAGTTACATATGGAACTTCTTTATTAAGACCTTACTGTATCTTATCGGTGTGTTATGGGAAACTCTACACACTGCTTCAGTTCTCAGAAAAACAAATGGGTTAGCAACGCAATTTCCCACCTCTTTGGGTTCATTGCTGTAAATATTTGCATTTGGGACTTCCTTATGTAATTATATACTATATACTATATGTGATTCACAGGAAACTCTACACACTGCTTTCCTTTTTAGAGAAAGGCAAGCATTTTTTCAAGATACTTCTAAGATAGTGTTTGGGTTAGGGATAAGGTTTCTGTTTAGGGTTGTGATTAGGGTTGCATATTGAACTTGTTTTTGAAACTACTTAATGTTTAGTATGGGAATTTGACTGAAAACTATAAACACTGCTTTATTTCTCAGAGAAAAGGCAGTGTATAATCAACGCACTTTGTTGCATCTTTGTGAACATCACTGTAAATATTTATTTTTGGAAGTTATGAAAAACTTACTGTATCTTATGTGTGTTTTACATGAAATTCTACACACTGTTTCACTTTTAAGACAAAAGCAAGTGTATATTCAAGGTACTTCTTGGATTGTGTTAGGGTTAGGGTTAGGGTTTCGAGGCAGGATTAGGGTTCGAGTTAAATATGAACCGTCTTTATGAAAGAACTTAATATTTGTTCTGTGACTTGGACCGGAAAATATACACATTGCTTCCATTCTCAGAGAAAGGAAAGTGTATAATGAGCACACTTTCATGCTTCTTTGGGTAAGTCACTGTAAATTTTTGCGTTTGGACTTTTTATGACAGTACTTATCTGTTCCTTATATGCTATTCAGAGGAAATGCTGTACACTGCTTCACATTTCATGGAAAAGCAATTGTACACTCAAAGAACTTCTAGGATAGTGTCAGGGTTAGGGTTAGGGTTAGGGATAGGGTTTCCGTTTAGGATTATGGTTAGGGTTGCATATGGAACTTCTTCAGGAAAGAAATTATTGTTTGTTATGTAATTTTGACCAGAAACTATACACACTGCTTCAGTTCTCAGAGAAAAGCAAGTGTGTAACCAATGCACTTTCTCCCTTTTTTGAGTAAGTCCCTGTAAATATTTGCATTTGAAACTTCTTATGAATGAACTTATCTGTTTCTTTTGTATGACTCGCAGGCAACACTACACACTGCTTCACTTTTCAGAGAAAAGCAAATGTATATTCAAGGTACTTCTAGGATAGAGTTCGGGTTAGGGTTAGGGTTAGGGTTTCGGGTTGGGGTAAGGTTAGTGTTAGGGTTTTGAGCTAGGGTTAGGTATAGGATTAGGGTTTTGGATTAGGGTTATGGTTAGAGGTACATATGGAACTTCATTATTAAAGAACTTAAGTTATCTTATGTGTGTTTTATGGGAAACTCTGCACACAGCTTCAGTTCTCAGAAAAGCAAGTGTGGTATCATCACAATTTCTTTCTTCTTTGGGTAAGTTACTGTAAATATTTGAGTTTGGAAATTCTTTATGAAAGTGTTTACTGTTTCTTATGTGTGATACACAGGAAAGTCTACATACTGACTGAGTTTTCAGAGAAAAGCAAGCATATATTCGAGGTACTTCTAGGATAGTGTTTGGGTTTTTCTTAAGGTTAGGATTTCAGGTTAAGCTTAGGGTTCGGGTTACATATGGAACTTCTTTATGAAAGAATTTAATGTTTGTTATCTGAGCTTGACCATAAACTATAAACACTGCTTCAGTTCTCAGAGATAAGCAAGTGTTATTCAGTGTACTCTCTAGCATCTTTGGATAATTAATGTAAATATTTATGCTTGAAATTTTCTTTAGAAAGTACTTATCTGTTTCTTATGTGCAATTCACTGGAAACTCTATTACACTGCTTCACATTTCAGAGAAAAGCAAGTGTATATTCAAAATACTTCTTGGATAGTATTAGGGTGAGGGTTAGGGTTAGGGTTTTGGGTTAGTGTTAGGGTTAGTGTTGCATATGGAACTTCTTCATGAAAGAACTTAATGTTTGTTATGTTAGTTTGACTGGAAATTCTAAACACTGCTTCAGTTCTCAGAGAAAAGCAAGTGTGTAATCGGCACACTTTCCAGCTTATTTGTGTAAATTACAATAAATATTTGCATTTGAAACTTCTTTATGAAAATACTAATCTGTTTCTTATGTGTGATTCACAGGAAACTCTACACCCTGCTTCACATTTCAGAGAAAAGCAAGCATATATTCAAGGTATTTCTTGGATAGTGCTAGTGTTAGTGTTAGGGTTAGGGTTTCTTGTTAGGGTTAGTGTTAGGGTTTGGATTTTGGTTTAGGGTTAGGGTTAGGTTTGCATACGGAACTTGTTAATGAAAGAATTTAGTGTTTGTTATGTGAGTTTGACTGTAAACTCTAAATTCTGCTTCATTTCTCAGAGAAAAGCTAGTGTGTAATCAATGTGCTTTCTTGCTTCTTTGTGTAAATCACTGTAAATATTTACCATTGGAAATTCTTTATGAAAGAACTTACTGTTTCTCTTGTGTGATTTGCAGGAAACTCTGCACACTACTTCAGTTCTCAGAGAAAAGCAAGTGTGTAATCAATGCACTTTCTAGTTTCTTTGGATAAGTTACAGCAAACATTTGCCATTGGAACTTTTTTATGAAAGAACTTATTCTTTCTTATGCACGTATGACAGGAAACTCTACACACTTATTCCCTTTTCAGAGAAAAGCAAATGTATATTCCAGGTTCTTCTAGGATAGCATTTTTGTTAGGGTTTAGGGTTAGAGTTAGGGTTGCAAATGTAATTTCTTTATAAAAGAACTAATGGTTGTCATTTCAGTTTGACCGGAAACTATCAACAACCCTTCAGTTCTGAGAGAAGAGTTCAGTTCTGAGAGAACTTGTTAATGAAAGAATTTAGTGTTTGTTATGTGAGTTTGACTGAAAACTCTAAATTCTGCTTCATTTCTCAGAGAAAAGCTAGTGTGTAATCAACACACTTTGTGTCTTCTCTATGTAAGTCACTCTAAATATTTCCTTTGGAGCTTATTTATGAAAGAATATACTCTTACTTATGTGCGTTTGACAGGAAATTCTACACACTGCTTCACGTTTTAGAGAAAAACACGTGTATATTTATGGTACTTCTAGGATAGTGTTAGAGTTCACATTAGGGTCAGGGTTTAGGGTTAGGGTTAGTGTTAGGGTTGCATATCAAACTTCTTTATGAAAGAACTTAATGTCTGTTATGGGAGTTGTACCGGAAGGTATAAACCCTGCTTCAGTTCTCAGAGAAAAGCAATTGTGTAATCAACGCACTTTCTAGCTTCTTTGTGTAAGTCACTGTAGACATTTACCTTTGTAAGTTAATTTTGAAAGGACTTACTGTTTCTTATGTGTGTTTCAAAAGAAATTCTACACACTGCTTAGTTTTCAGAGAAAAACAAGCGTGTAATTAATGAACTTTCTAGCTTCTTTTTGTAAGTCACTGTAAACATTTGTCTTCGGAACTTCTTTATGAAAGAACTTACTCTTTCTTATGTGCATTTGATAGGACGCTCTACACACTACTTTACTTTTAGAGAAAAGTAGGCCTATATTGAAGGCACTTCTAAGATAGTTGTCAGCTTAGGGTTAGGGTTTCATATGGATCTTCTTAATGAAAGAACATAATGTTTGTTATTTGCATTTGACCGGAAATTATAAACACTACTTCATTTCTCAGAGAGTAAAATGTTTGTAATCAATGCTCTTTGTGGCTTCTTTGTGTAAGTCATTGTAAACATTTACCTTTGGAAGTTCTTTATGAAAAGATTTACTATTTCTTATGTATACTTTACAGGAAAGTCTACACAATGCTTCAGTTCGCAGAGAAAAGCCAGTGTGTAATCAATGCACTTTGTGGTTTCTTTGTCTAAGTCACTGTAAACATTTGCCTTTGGAACTTCTTTTGAAAGACCTTACTCTTTTTTATGTGCATTTGACAGGAAACTCTAACACTGTTTCACTTTTCTGAGAAAAGCAAGTGTATATTGAAAGTCCTTCTAAGATAGGGTTAGGGTTAGGGTAGGGTTAGGGTTTAGGGTTAGGGTTAAGTTTAGGTTTTCATAGAACTTATTTTTTTTATTTCATCATATTGTGGGTGTGCAATTTTTGTTAAGTTTCCATATATTGCCTTTGCTTACAATCCACTCTCAAGTCAGATCTTCAAGTCTCTCCATCCCCCAGGTTGTGCACATTACACTCATTATGCAAGTATTTACCCACCCCCCTTCCCCCTCCCACCTGCGGAACACCCTATAAAAGTTTTGGTTTTTGTTTGACATTTTGCTTACATTTTATATCTTTGCCTCTCCATAAGAAGGGTTAGAATATTCCCTTCTCCTCCACAATGCTCACCACATACCTAAGATATGAGTCTATCCCCCTACCACTGAATCCCTGGTGAACAATACCTCCATTTCAGCACCATACTTTTAATCAGTCTGTACCAATTTGATGGTGAGTACACGTGGAGCCCATTTTCCTGATCTTGAGTCACCTCACTTTGGAGAATGGGTTCTATCTAGTTTTCCCAGCACCATTGATTGGAGAGGGATTCTTTCCCGCATTGTATATTTTTGTCCACTTTGTCAAAGATTCGGTTACCATATGCAGATGGTTTCATCTCTGGAATCTCAGTCCTATTTAAAATATAGATGCTTCTGTTCTTGTGCCAGTCCAGGCTGATTTATCTATTATTGTTTTATAGTACAGCTTGAAGTCAGGAAGACTGATTCCTCCCAGTTTGTTCTTTTTGCTTAAGATTGTTTTGGCTATACAAGGTTTTTTCTGGTTTCATACTAAGTGAAGAATTATTTTTTCTAGATCTGTAAAGAATGATGGTGGTATATTGATGTGGATTGCATTAATTCTGTAGATCACTTTAGGAAATAGAACATTTTTATGATATTGATTCTACCAATTCATGAACAAGGTAGATTTTTCCATCTGTTTACATCTTCTACAATTACTTTTTTTAGTGTTTCAAAGTTCTCCTTGTATAAGTCTTTCATATCTTTCATTAAATATACTCCTAGATATTTAATTTTCTTTGGGGCTATAGTAAAATTATTGCATTTTTTATTTGAGTTTCTGCTTTATGGTTCTTGGCATATATGAATGCTTCTGATTTGTGTATATTGATTTTGTAACCTGAAACCGAATTCATTCATCAAATCTAGGAGTCTCTTGGATGAATCCATGGGGTTTTCTAAGCATAATATCATATCATAAGTGAAGAGTGAGAGATTGATCTCATCTGCCTCCACATCAATGCCGTTAATACCCTTCTCTTGCCTGATTGCTATAGCTAGGACTTTGAGCACTATGTTGAATAGATGAGGAGATGGAAGAATCCCTGTCTAGTTTCTGTTTGAAGAGGAAATGGTTTCACTTTTTCCCCCTTCAGGATAATATTGGCATTTGGTTTGTGATAAATGGATTTGGTAAATTTAATGTATGAGCCACCTATGCCTATTTTGTTAAGAGTTTTTATCATAAAGGTGTGTTGGACTTTGTCAAATGCTTTTCTGCATCTATTGAGAGAATCATATGGTCTTTGTTCTTGTTTTTATTTATGAGGTGATTGCAATTATAGACTTGCGTATGTTGAACCAGCCTTGTATCCCTGGAATAAAGCCTACCTGGTCATGGTGAATTATTTTTTTGATGTGCTGCTGAATTCTATTTGCTAAAATTTTGTTGAGGATTTTTGCATCTATATTCATGAGGGATATTGGTCTGTAATTTTCTTTTTTTATTGTGTCCTTTCCTGGCTTTGGTATCAAGGTGATATTGGCTTCTTTGAATGAGTTAGGAAGGATAACATCCTTCTCAATGGTGTGGAATAATTTCTGTGATGTAGGTATGATTTCATCTTTGTACGTATTGTAGAACCCTGAATTGTAGCCATCTGGTCTGGGACTTTTCCCTTTGGGGAGGTTATTAATTATTGCTCCAATATCTGAAATTCTGATTGGTCTATTAAGGAATTCTGTTACCTCCTGGATGAACTTAGGAGGTTGTATGAATCCAGGAATTGTTTTTATGGTTTCTGTATGTTGAGATTATATTTTATCTTCAATTCCATTGAGTTCTCTAACAATCCATATTTGAAATTCTTCCTCCATCAGTTTAATCATATCATGTAAATTGGTGTCAGTTGATGGAGATGGAGTATTTTCTTTTGGAGGTGACTTTTCTCTCTGCTTCTTCATGTTTCCTGTGATCTTTCCCTGGTTCTTTCTCATCTGGGTGCTTTATTGAAGACTGGAGGTGCAGGGACTGGATTATGAGCCCAATTCTGGGATTCCAAAGGAATGATCCTTGGCAGACCTGGGGGTATGTGCTCTGGTCCTGTATCATGTTAGAGGAATTTGAATCTGTTGGGTTATCTTTGACCTGTTGTCTTCACCATCTTTTAACAGAGATTAGTGAGTTTGGTTCCCTTGCTTAGACACTCAGGAGTTGGATCACTCTTGTCTGCTTGACTCCACTAACAACTACTAGTATGAGATGGAAGGCACTGTGATAAGTTATGAAGTTACTCTCTTGTGGTTTGCATGGGGGTCAGTTATCAAGCTATTCCAATACCTTTGTAATGAGCTCTAAACCCCTAAATGTGATAAAAAGGAATCTCAGTCTTTGGGGAGTGTCATGCCACTCCCAGGGGTTCCTTGAGCCCTGTCACCTATTTAGATGGGGTGAGATAAGCAACAGGTATCAGCAAGCCTACGAGAGTATACTTAATAGGTTGTTTGATCCGTAGCTAGGTGGGAGCTGCTAAAAAGTTATTCAGAGATCTTTTGCCACTCTTGTAGGGCAGCTCCTGGTGGGAGGTGTCTTTTGTTGCAATTGTTAGGGATTCTGGTTGAGATTTTCCTTCCAAGAACACAAGCCCCTAATTTGGCAACTGCCTGGGTACCAAGGGCAAGCCCTTGTATTCTGCTTTTATCAGATGATCTAAACCAACATGCTGTAGCAGGGCATCAACTCTCATTACTCTGCCCCTTCAAGGATGGGGTTTATCTAGTTGGTATGAAGTAAAAGCCTCAGAACTGTTGAAGAGGCCCTGCCCAAGGCTGTCAATGGACACAGACCAGAGAGAGACCTGCCTGGCTGCTCTGCTCCTGCATAGGAGGGGTCAGGCCCTTCCCCACAAAATACTAGTGGCCTGGTCAAGGGCCCTCTGCAACCCAGGCAGATCTTGGCCCTAAAAGTGGTCTCCCTCACCACTCTGTGCTTCCAAGACTGGGGACTGATCCTTTGCTTGGAGGCTCTGGCTACCAAGTCACATCAAGGAGATGAGCATGGGTCTCAGCTTGGATAGCAGTCTAGATAAGCTGTTACTAAACCCTTTCAGGGGAGGGATATGGCCCTTTGATGTAAAACAGGCCAGCAGTGGATAATAAGCAAGAGGAGGTAACAGTCCAGCCTCTGGTTTCAGCTTGAAAAATGGCTTCTTTCATAACTCCACCCAAGGGCAGAGTCTGTAGCTTTGGAAAGAAGCACCCAGCCCAAAATACAGGAAAGTGCAGGTGGTACTGTTGTCCTAGGTCACAGTTGGAAAATTGGTCTCCTTCCCAACTCCACCCTGCTAGGGTGGGGTCTGTTCTTTTGGTGCAAAACACAGGCAGCTGGGCAGAATGAGGGACCACCTGACTTCACTGGGAGGCACCACCTGGAAAGTGATCTCTCTCCCTTTTCCTCTCCCTCACAAGCAGAGCTTGAGCTGCCCAAGTCCACCAGGAGGCTCCACCAAGGAACGAGCTCTCTCCCTCCTCTGCCCCCTCACCGGTGGAGCTTGAGCCACCCGAGTCCACCGGGAGGCTCTGCCAAAGAGCAAGCTCTCTCCCTTTTCCGCCCCTTCATAAGCAGAGCTTGAGTGACCCAAGACCACCAGACAACTCAGTCAACAGAGCGATCTCTCTCACTTTTCTGCCCCTTCAAAAGCAAAGCATGAGTCACTGACATGTGACATCCCCCATCCATCACAGTGCACTGGAGAGTCCAAAATGCTTTCCACTCCTGTCTCCTCTCCGAACTGCCTGACCACCCATGTTACCTCTTAGCACTGACTTCAGGCACTTCCCTGCCTGTGTGGATGTGGAGGTTGGTGAAGGAGGATAGGTCCCCCTGTGGGACAGGTCACACTGTCATAGCCGCCTGGCCGATGAATGCAGCCAACCTGTGCTCCAATCCCTGCTGTACAACTCAAAATCTCAGAACTTTGCAGCAAATCCACTGAGTCACTTTCCTCCTTTTCCCAACACTGCTTGACCCTTGTTGCTTACCTGCAATTCCTTGAAGCTGACCCTGTGGGAGTACTATACACTTGTGTGATTTAGACCACTTCCTTCACCTTTCACTCTGAAAGCAGAGAGCCAGAAGTTCATCCCTAATCCACTATTTTTGACAATCCAAATTTCTATTTTTTAAAATTTTTTGAGACATGTTTTGTGTCTTTGGATATGGTCAATCTTATAGTATGTCCCATGAGCTGATGAGAAGAATGTATATTCAGTGAGTTTTGGATATAATGTCCTGTAAATGTCAGTGATGCCCATTTGCTCTAGAATTCTATTTAAGTTACATTATTTATTTGTTAATTTTCTGTTTGGAGGATCTGTCCTGTGCTGTCAGCAGGGTGTTGAAGTCTCTGGCTATTATGATGTTGCTTTTTATCAATTTTTTTAGATCAAGTAAAGTTTGCTTTATGAATCTGGGTGCACCTAAGTTGGGTGTATACATATTTACAATTGTTATGTCTTCTTGTTGAACTGTACCCTTCACAATTATATAGTGACTCTCTTTGTCTTTCATTACTTTTGTTGATTTAAAAACTCAGTTATCTGAAATCAAACCCACCATACCAACCTTCTTTTGGATTCTGTTTGCTTGAAATATTGCTTTCCACCCCTTTACCTTTAGTCTAAATGCATCCTTGCAGGTTAGATGTGTTTCCTGAGGACAGTAGATACTTGGCTTGTGTTTTATTTTCCATTTGGCAAGCCTATGTCTCTTGTGTGGGAAGTTCAAGCCATTCACATTTATTGAGAGAACTGATAGGTGGGGCAAATTTCTGTTCATTCTGTTGGGTTGAACTTAGTTGCTTTGTTTTCTCTCTTGAGCCTTTGTGATATCTGGCCTTTGAGTGGTTTTACATTCATGAGTGTTTATAGTGCTGATCTGTGTAACTCTGTTTTGCATACTTCTTGCAGGGCTGGTCTTGTCTTGGTGACTTTCCTCAGTCTTTTCTTATCTGGGAATGTCTTTATTTCTCCTTTTTACACAAAATTTAGTTTTGCAGGGTACAATATTCTAGGCTGGACATTATTCTGTTTCAGAAGAGTGAGAATGGGGTCCCAGTCTCTCCTTGCCTGTAAGGTTTCAGTTGAGAAATCTGACGTTATTCAGATGGGCTTTCCTTTGTATGTTACTTGTTTCTTTTACCTTAAGCTCATAGATATTAGTGGATATTTTGGTCAGTCTGATGACTGCATGTCATGATGTCTTCCTGTTTGCATTGACTCTCCCAGGGGTCCTTTGAGCTTCTTGTACCTGGATGTCTAGATATTTTAGAAAGGCCTGGGAAATTTTCCTCTGTTATATCTTCAAATAGCATATCCAACCCTTGTGCATTTTCTTTTTCCCCCTTCAAGGATGCCTATAACTCTCATGTTAGGTTTCTTCACATAATCCCCCATTTATTGTAGGCTTTGTTCTTTTCTCTTATTTCTGTGTTGTATGTCTGCGATTGACTTATTTAATTGAAAGCTGTTATCTTCAATCTCTGAGATTCTTTCTTCTGTTTGACCTACCCTGTTCTTGAGTCTTTCCACTGTGTTTTGTAGTTCCCTGAATAAATTCTTCATTTCCAGGAGTTTGGTTTGTTTTTTATTTAATATTTCAATTTCTTTAGTGAATTTTTCCTCGAAGTCCTCAATTTCTTTGTGGTTTCTTTGTGTTTGTTATCCATTTCTTTCTTGCATGTCAATGAGTTTTCTTACAATCTACATTTGAAATTCTTCTTCTGCCATTTTAGTATTCTGACTTTGGTAAGTGTCCATTGCTAGAGAGCTGATGTTCCTCTTTGTGAGTGTGCTTTCTGTTTGATACTTCATACTTCCAGAGTTCTTTTGCTGATACCTTCCCATCTGGATCAGTTGTTGCTTCTTACCATTAGATTTTCATTTGGATAATGACATGCCCTGTTTAGTCTCTGAGCCAGTATTTGGTGTTTGTGGGTGAGATTCAACCACAGCATTTATGATGAGTCAGTAGATGTAGTAAAAGGGTGTCAGAATGACCTCCCTGTCAGTAGATGGTGCTTGTTGGGAGGAGCAGGTTGCAGTGTTTGTTTTGGATCCTGTAACCAGCTCTCTTTCCTCTGGAGAGGCACTCTTATGCCTCAGGTGGTGGGTGGGGCCCTGGTACTTCCAGGTGTGTCCTTATTCTCCACCTCAGTGGGGGCTGGTCTGGGAGTGAGTCTGGGTGGAGCTGGGTTGGTTAAACCTTCCCTCAAGCACCATAAATGCTGTTAGCAGGGATCAAAGGTCTGTTCTCTGCTTCTGGGCAAAGCTGTCAGGGAGAGGCTGGAATGGCCCCACTCAGCTTAAAATTCTGTGGGTGGGGGTGGGGATGTTCAAGACCTGCAGTCTGGAGTAGGCCTCGCTCCTTTCCACCCACCTCTATTCTGCGGTTTCTCCTGGGCCTCTGCTAGCAGGCAGGACCTTGTGCCAGCAGATCTCCCTTGGCTGTGATATGGGCCAAGAGGTTCCCTGCCCAGGATAGCAACCTGGGCTGGGCACACGGTCCTCCCATGGGAAGAGGATTGCCCCTCAAGCACACTGATCTGCCTCTGAAGGCACACACACCTTAGTGGGCTCATTCACAAATATCCCCTCAGCAATGCGATGGAGACCTGGGTGTAAGGGATCTGGTCTGCAGGCCTGTCCCCTGGGCCCTGGAGATAAATCCCTGACCCTGCCAGGGTGAGGAGTGCTGCTCTTAAGTCACCCACGGGGTGCCCAATTTGGATCAATGTCTCGCCACCTCAGGATTTGCCCTGTTCTCCTGGAGTCACTAGGCTAGAAGCACCTAGGAGGGCTGGTGCGTAGGGAGTTCACAGTCTGGGTACCCAGCAGTCTGCTGTAGGGCCCAAAAGGAAAGGTCCCATTCCCTGGAGATGTATCCGTGTGATAGCCAAATTGTCTCTCTGGGCATGCACAGGTAGGGAAGGGGAAGGGAGCAATATGGTGCCTACCAATCAACATGCGTCTGCATGTGGGGAGATGCCCTGAGGGAGTTGGGAGCCTGGTGCCCTGTCTTCAAGAGGCTCACTGCTCACTGGTGGCAGCGGTCTCTGGGCTCATGTTGACAGGTCTCTCCAACCACCTGGGAGCCCACCAGCAGTCCGAGATGCAAGGGAGGG
>VBSM01003218.1:7469658-7487793 GCA_008086735.1 Cheirogaleus medius | reverse complement strand
AAACAATGGTGATATAGCACCTCTTGTATTTTCCTGGATAGAGCTAGAACCTATTCTACTAAGTGAAGTATCCAAAGAACCTATTCTAGAGCTAGAACCTATTCTACTAAGTGAAGTATCCAAAGAATGGAAAAATAAGCACCACATATACTCCCCAGCAAATTGGTTTCACTGATCAATAGCTAAGTGCATATATAGGAATAGCATTTATCAGGTGTCAGGCAGATGGGTGGAGAGAGGAGGGGATGGGTTTATACATACATAATGAGTGTGATGCGCACCATCTGGGGGATAGACACAATTGAAGCTCTGACTCCCGGGAGGGGGGGCAAGGCAGCGTATGTAACCTCAACATTTGTATCCCCATAATATGCTGAAATGAAAAAAAAAGGATTAAAAAAGAAACCACAAAAATGAATCCCAAAGGTTATAATCAGAGCAAAAAATATACATATTCTTTAAATTCAAGAAGAAAACCTGATACATGTAGAAAATAATGAATGAGATGTAGGAATCTGGGTCTCAGTTCATAATTTATTTGAAGACATAAAAGGAAACTCTAAACAATGAACCGTAAACTTTGTGTACAGAAATTATCTGCTTATATTTTCCCCTGGATCTGTCATGTAGCATGTTCACAATTTCCCTGAACTTGCATCACATACTATAAACAAATGCCCCCATCAATGCATGCCATAGTACTCCATTCTTCTGTGGAGCCACCCCTAACAAAATCATGAAGCTCTTGTTCACACAATGGAAGAGTAACTTGGAGACTCAGAGCCTCAGGTCTGATGTAAACCAAAAACAAAACAAAACAAACAAACAAACAAAAAAACTGGCTTCCAAATTGAGTGCTACCCATTCCAGCTCTTTGACCTAAGGCAGTTTTTTTGTTTGTATGCTTGTTTAATTTTTAATTAATTTGTATGCTTTGTCTTAGCAAGCCTCAAAGTGATCACTCAACATGAACAAATATCAGAAATATAGTGTTGTAGTGAAGGATAACTTATATATGCAGAGGATGCATTTACAATTATTAAATATTAGCTAGTACTATTATCTTAATTATTATAAATTTTACAGTATTCTATGAGCTTAAATTTAAAAGGAGACATAGACATGAATAAGGGCCGATAAAATATGTTATTGTAAGCACTATAGGAATGGAGGTGTGAGGGAAGGGGATATCAACTGTGGATGCTAGAAGCTGGTATGTAATTTTTTTTAAGAGTTCAGTGTTGGACCCAAACTCCTCAGCTTAAGCAATCCTCTTGCCTCAGCCCCTCAATCAATTGAAACTACCTGTGTGCAACACCATGACTGGTCAAATCTGAATTTTGAGTTATGTTTTAATGAAAAGATCCCACTGAGATTGGCAGTCATAAGATCTGGGGACAGAATTTTCCAGGAGTGGAAAATGATCAGAGCTAAGTTTCAGATGTGCAGGGAAATAGAAGACTATAGGTACAGGTTAGAGGTCTAGAGAAACTGTGGCACTAAGTTTGTGGATTAGGTGATATAAACACATTTGAAAAAGCATTTCAATAAAATTTAAGGTTGCAAAATTTTGTGAATACAAAGGGAAGTTATGAAAAAATCAAATCTATATTTTAGGGAAATAACTTGGATGGCATAGGATATATTTTAAGTTTGAAATGAACTTCAGGTATGACAACAATTAAAAAGATATTAAGGACAAAGAAAAATATGGAGAGCATGAACTTGAGCAATAAATGGAAAGGATGGATTCCTCTATGACTCAATTTTTCCCATAAACATCAGAACCCCTACATAAACCCATTTATGGACAGACTTGAAGTAATTTAAGTATATTAGTAAAATAAGGGTAACATTGGATATATCAGCATAGAACATCAACCCATGCAAGGTCATATTTGTAAGTGCCATAGATGAAACCTGAACTCTTTGCTTCCATTTTATATGTTGCATGTTGTAGCTACCCCGTCATTTATCTCCCTGCCTTTAAGTAAATAACTTAAGTACAAATAACTTCAGTAAGATAATTAAAAAATACAGTTTCATCAACTTAAATGTAGAAATGAATGTGGGTTATTCTTATATCCCTATTCAAGTTATTTAATCTCAATATTTTTATTGAAATAAAATAATTCTAAGTCAAATGAGCTCTCTCTGAATAGTTTTGTAAAAGGATAAAATGGGCTGCAGATATAAATTACAATCAGGAAGTGCATGCTAAAATTGATCAGAACAGATAAGCGACCTCATATAAACTACTTTGGCATGCTCATTTTGTTTGCTACTTCTCATTCTACCATCAATATTATATAAATCACAAGTATATTTTATATATTTATATATATTTTATACGCCACAAACACATATATGTGTAACTTCTGAAAACATTTTATTGGATGCTCTAAGGCTGTGCTGTCCAACCCTGTAGATACTGGTCCATGTGGCTATTGGGCACTTGAAATGCGTATAGCCCAAATGGCAGTGTGCTCTAAGTACAAAATAAACACAAGACTTTGAAGACTTAGAATGAAAACAAAGTAAAAGATCGCCCTAGTAATTTTATACATGTAGAAATTATCTGTCAATATGAGCATAAATATTATTATATAATTATGCAACATGAGTAAAAATATTATATAATAGTAATATATACAAACATGTAATATAATATGTTGCATATATCTTAAAATAATAAACTATACAATTAATATCAATGTTGTTAATATTGATAATAATGTTTTAAATTTAATAAATATATTATTTAAGTTAATTTTACTGGTTAAATCTGTTTACTGGAACATTTTAAATTATATTTCTATTGGACAACACTGTTCTAGGATATTCAAATCAACATACAAAAGGCAAGTACAGAAAGGGAGGTAGGGACAGCCATGATCATTCTTTCAGGGAGGAGAATATCCCAAACACTCTTGTCATGGCCCCCAAGACTTCCTTATTCCTCAGGCTGTAGATGATGGGATTGAGCATGGGAGTGAGCATGGTGTAGAAGACTGCCAGGATCTTATCTTCTGCTGGTGAGCGGAGATTCCTGGGCCGAAGATAGGTGTAGACAAAAGGTGCATAGTAAAAGGTTACTACAGTCAAATGTGTTGAACAGGTTGCAAAGGCCTTTTTTCTTCCCTCCTTTGAGTGCATATGGTAGACAGCAAATAGGACCCGGCCATAGGATGCAGTGATACCCAGAAAAGGAAGAAGGAGAAAGAGGGTTGTGCTCACAAAAACCATGTACTCATAGACCCAAGTGTCCATACAGGCAAGAGGCAACATGGCTGGGACATCACAGAAGAAATGATCAATGGCCCTAGACCTGCAGTAAGGAATATGGAGGGCATAGACTGTGTGTGCCAAGGAGTTGATAGACCCCAATGTCCAAGATCCTATGATCATCTTCATACACATCCTGTTATTCATGCAGATGGAATAGTGGAGGGGGTGGCAGATGGCTATGTATCGGTCATAGGCCATGGAGGCCAGGAGTAAGCCTTCAGAACATGCCATGGTCAGAAAGAAGAAGCTTTGCACACCACATCCCAGGAAGGAGATGCCTTTCTGGCCAGAGAGGAAGTTGAAAGCCATCTTGGGGATGGTGCTGGAGATGTACATCAGGTCCATGAGGGAGAGCTGGCTGAGCAGAAAGTACATCGGTGTGTGGAGACGGGGATCCACGCGTATGAGGTGAATCATGGCTGAGTTACCCACCAAGGCCAGGAAGAATACAAGGATGATAAGGAACAAGAGAAGAAGGCCAGTTTTATTTTGGGGAAACAACCCCAACAAAATGAAATCACTTGAAGTGTGATTCCATTTCTCCATGAAACCTTATTGCTTGAACTTCCTTGGAAGAAAAATAAACACAAAAACAAAGCACAACTCATGAAATGAAACATAACAGGAAGATCAAAAGGAACTCACTTTATTATAGGATAAATTGCTTTTCCTCCAACACTGCAGCTTTTGTTGAGTCGATTTAAATATCTGAATTAAACTTTCCCTTTCCAAGTATGTCTGGTAAGCATCTCAGCAAGTCATAGGCGTAAGTGTGGTTTCTCAGTATAAATTCTAGCACCACAGGCAGCAAAGACAGGCAAGATAGCTAAAGCATTCCTTCCTAGATATCTCCAGGCCAGACACACCACTAGTGAGTTATCAACAAAGCATGGGAATTGAGGATGGCAGGAATTCCTGAATCATCCGGTGTCTCAGTTGAATAGGGTATGTTTACACCAGAAACTGACATGTGTGACTCAGAAACTTTCTGTATCTTACATTATATGTCCTTAGTCACCTAGTCCTTTTTCACAGCTTTAATTTCTGGTGTTCGCTCCCCAGCTTCTTCCAGCCAGATTAACCTTAACCTTCATCCTCTGCTTGAGACTCTGCCACTTATGTTCTTTAAAGGCATTTTTGTGCTTTTTCTGAAAATGTGCCCACTATCCAAAATCATTGTCCTTGAACTGTAAAATATTATATGTCCTATAAGATCCACCCTAAATACAAAATAGTATTTCAGTATTTTCTCTTCCATAATGTTTCCATTTTCTGAAGCCCTATAGAACTCAAAATTAAATGCATAAATTTTCACATACAATTTTCTTCATGAAAGTAAGTTACAAATAATAAAGGCCACCGATTACATGGTATGCATTTTTTCATTCTATTTTCCACAGCTGCAAGCAATAACTGTTATAACAGAAATACAACAGGGAAATGGAGATTACATTATTTGTGTGTGTATATCTCCTCTTTCTATATATAGGCATGTATATGTATATATTCTCTTGCTATAGATAAGCATCTTTAAGATGCTTTAAATTATGTCAACTGTTCTTTACATTATTTCACTTTTATAATCCTTCCACAACATGGTGTAAATTTAATCATTGGTACTTTCATTTTTCAAATTTTAAAAGTAGTATTCATAGATGTGAAAAATAACATCAAATACCGTTAGTGATTTGATCTGATTTTGAGCCTGTGTGGAGGCTTCAAATTTTTAGTTATCTCAATATCCCAAATTTAAAAATTATTTGGTAAATACCTTACTGTGTATACTATACCTCATTCAACTCAAATTGTGTAATCATTCTTCCATAAGACATCAGGCTTAAGTCTATATTTTGGACTAGGTGGAAGCATATGGGAATTAGAGAGAATGTTTTGCTCCTTGTATAGTTTAGTTTTCATGCCACATATGCCAGCAGAGTGAGCAGCTGCAAAGCTGCTGAACTAGAAAAGCAGGTGTAAGCATCAGGACAATCTTGATTTATAGTTTATGTATGTCTTCAAATTTTATTAAATAAGACAACAAAATTAAAATTAAATGTCAATAATTTAGAATAATGAAATCAAAAAGAGGAAAAGATGAATAAATCCCCCTTTCTAGATTTTTTTCCTAGCTTTTTATGCCCAGGCCTTTCCTTGGAGATTTTTATTTGCAACTCAACTCTTCATAGCCTCTCTTTTTCTCTTTATGTCACCTCAATTCTGGAAATTTATTTTTTCTTACACTCAGTCTCCCAAACATGCATGAGTTGTGATTATGTCATTTCTTATATTTGTAATATATGTTTTACTACTTTCCTTAACTAGTCTTGTTATGAGATTTCCTGTTTTACACATGGTCATCTGTCTGAGGGAAATACTGATGCCATGTTCTGTCCAGGCTATTTATTTGGCTAGTCATTTTGGGTTATTTATTTTTCAATAGTAAAAATAGAAACTTTTTTGCAATTATTCACATTTAATAACGTAAAATTAACTGTTACTTCACATAACCTTGGTAAGCATGAATAAAATTTTGAGGAAGATCTTACCACAGGAAAAAGAGAATGTATTTTTGTAGCTGTGTAGTTGACAAACACTAACAATGAAAAGTAAAGTCAGGAACATGACAGGTGCACAGTATGGTTGGATATGGATGATAGATGGGATCATAGGCATCCTATGCCTCTTATAACATTTTAGAAATAAAAACTGATGACCTAACAGATAAAGATAAAACCTATGATTACCATCATTATGATGCATGCATCATTCCCTCAAAAAAATTCACTAAGCTTCTGTTTAATGGCAGTGCTGCTAGACACTGACATGCTTTGGTGATTAAAACACACAGATTCTACGATCTGTAGTTAAAATTTAATGGGTGACACAGACAGTAGACCAACAAACTTCAACACACAATATGATGCTGTGTAGTTATAAGTACTATAAAGAAAAATAAACCATGAAACAGTTAGATAAGAACCTTCAAAAAAGCCAGTAGATGGAGGTAATATTTGAGCAGATCTAGTTAAAAAATATTCTACTCAGAGTGAACAGCAAGTGGAAATCCTTGGAGTGAAAGCCTATTTAGTTTATCAGGACATTAGCAATGATAAGAGCATTTTTAAAGCACAGGACATAAAGACATTTGTATAGGAAATAAAGACTTGGATTTTGTTCTGGATGAGAAGAGTAGTGAGGAAGTGTAGGATGATCCTAGGTATGTTTCTAGAACTCACAGAGGTGAGTTGTTAGGAGAAGGAGTAAATGGAGGATATGAGTTAGGAGGGAATCAAAGCCTTTGGAGATTGTTCTGGTTTTACAAAAGAAACTCATGTACCCTGGGGACCCCAGAGGCCTAGGTACATCAGGACAGCTGGTCAACCATTCAGGGATAAGGTACTACTTAATGAAATATTCTATGTCTAGTGCCTCACACAGCAACTATCACATAGTAGGCTCTCAACATATCCACTTGATGAAATGAACCAAATATTTGCCTTAGAATTAAATTAGTATGATCATTATTACTGAAAAAATGTAGCCAGATCCATTTAAAAAATCAATCTTTAGCACACATGACCTAGAAATTAGAAAAGCCTCTTGGGATACTTTCTTCATTTCTTTGTTAATCCAGGTTTCCATTCAGCAGAAGGTACTGGCAGGCTTTCCAGAGCTGTGTTTCCAAGAGAAAGCTCTGAACAAGCAGAGCTGCCTCTAAGTTTGTGTATTTCATGGGCCAGTTGTTTTGAAGGGAGACACATGTTTTCATTTTTCTTTTCTCCTGCATAGATTAGATCTCAGAGTGTCATAAAGATTGTTTGATGGTAGTTACCATGACAACTGTTTTGTTTCTTAAACTGAAAACTGGCATATTGTCAGGCAATGCAAGAGAATAGTTAGTTCCAGTAAATCTGGAACTTGAAGCTTTTAAGGCATGGGACATTGAAACTGGAGCTTAAAGTCTCTTTCCATTGACTCCCAGCAGCTTTCTTTATTGGGTATGGGATCTTATTTAATGCACCAGAATTGCATGATGGACCACTCTCTTGGTTACATTATAATTTGGAGAATATTGTTCCTGTGGCTACAAGGTGGGTCTAAGGTTAGTGTCTCTGTTGATCACCCTTGATGACCTAAAGAAAGAAACTGATGCAAAATTAGTATCAAGAGTTTATTTTGGCCAAGAGTGAGGGATCCTGCCCAGAAACAGTTCCAACTTACCTTGGAACGTGCCCTAGAGAACAAGGGAGAGGCTGGGTGTTTCTTTTTTTAAATGACAAAGCAGGACAGGGGGAAATTACAAAAATTGTGCTAGAAATTCTCAGTGGTTTACAGAAATGACATTGATTAGTGATTGATTATACCTTATTGAACTCACTATAGGGTATGAGTTATACTGCCCAACATATGGCATCGTTAGGTTAATTTATGGCTGCTTGGAGCTAGTCAGTCTAGAGCACACATAGCAAGTAGCTTCCAGAGGTGATTCCTTAGCTCAAGGGGGAGTGAGACATGACAGCTGCCACATTTCAATGCCTCTCTGAGCCTAATAATTTAAAAGGGTATCATATTTCTCAGATAAAAAGTTTATTTTCTTTCAAATCCTAAAATATACATTGCTGAAATTTATGGAGTTAAAAGAAAAAAAACCTCAGTTTACAGGACCTAATATATGTAAGTATAGAAAGTGCAAGGTCCTGAATTTATTTTGTAAAAGTTACAAGTAATATACACTTTTTAAAAGTCTTATATACAATTAGCACAAGATCAATAAGCAAATGTTTGTCAGAGCCTCAGTTAACTCAATCCGAACAACTTCATAGGACAGCTGTGAAGTTGGGATTAAAAGAGCTGTATGTGTTCAGCACACAGCAGACCCTCAGTGCGCATCAGTGTCCTTTGTCCATGCCATCTCTTAACCACTGAGAGGCTTCAGGCCCAGAGAAATGAAGTGTCTTAATTAAGGTCATGACACTCAAGAGCTGCACATTGTATAATTCTGATAGATTCATATTAACTTCTTTTAAATTTTAAGTTCATTCTTGGCTTTCTGTTTTTTTTTAATGGAATTCCCTATTCTATGTGTAGCAGGAAGAGTTTACTTTTAATAGGAAAACAACATCTCCAAAATATCTCCCTGGGTTGAGGCTTACCCAAATCAACCCCACCCAATAATATTACTGTAACTTACCTTGTCCGAAGTTCTTGAGTTTATACTTTAAGAGAGAAAGTCGCTTTATAATGAAACCATTCCCTGCTAATAGTCCATTGACTTATTTAAAATATTTAAGCACCAAACTGTGCTCTCATAGTCTCAGAGTCTGTCAGTCTGTGCAGTAAGATAATGTAATTGACCAATAGGCACTACATCAAACCAAAACTCTCTTCTAACTTGAGAATCTCTTATCTGTCAAAATTAATGAAAAGGAAATACCTGAGAATACATTGTAACTGTTGTTTCTCACTGCTCCTACAGCTAGTCATTCTCTTTATGTGATAATCAGAAAACAACTTCACACTCTCTTGTTAAATATTTCTCTGTTTGTATATGTGTAGCTTAGTTAATACATTTTCCTGTCCTATTACCTTGTTCCAGTGACAAAAAAGAATTAGACATTTTACATTTAATTTCCTCAGGTTCTACTTTTGGAAGATGGATGAGCTGTTATATTTTGTATGCAGAAAGCCTCACATATTTCTTTTTCTCCTCTAATTGATCTCCAATGTCCAAGTCCATGGGGGCCAAAACCTCGGTCATTTCACTTAACTTTGCTAATTTAAATATCAATTCAGTTCTTAATTTAGGGCAACCCAATCACCTCTGCTGCATTCAACAACTACCCAGAATTAGATTAAAGACAGATGGACTTTATTAATCTATAACATAATTTGAGGGATGTACAAGAAGTTATAAGATGCTTATAGAAATTACTTCATTTTGTAAATTAGAGAACTAATGATTAAGGAGATACAAGAACCATTTGTGCGTGCTCAGCTAAATTATAGTAGAACTAGGACCAGGGACAGTTTCCCACCTATTGTCTAGTGAGTGCTATGATAAAACACTTTCCTCTATTTGTTAAGGGGTAGGCAATTGATACATTAAAATACTAATCCAGTCATCTCTTCTGAAGTGAAAAATTGACACTTGTGTAACAAAATGAGCATTTAAACTAAGAAAGAAGAGTCTAGCATGCCAACTCTACCACTGATTAGAAAGCTGAGTTGGGAAAATTACTTAAGATTTTTGTTTGTTACCAAATCTTTGAAACTGAACAAATCCAAGGGACCCTCTGTGAATTAAATGAGATGATATAGGCCAAATGTTTACATAGTGTCTATTGCAGAGGAAGAGCTCAATAGACTCAAGGATCTCATTATCCCACTCAATCCACAGATTGGTAAACCAGAAAACTATACACTTAATTTTGGGTGCTTGCTTTTGTGCTGGGGTCTTTTATCCTAAAAAAAGGAACAGCCCCCCAAGTGTGGCAAGAGTCTGGAAAAACATAATAATGACTCCCCCAAGCAGTAGATCAAGCAACCATATAAGTAAACACACTCAGGCTTGCAGGCACCAGTTGAGAGCTATCTTGCTTTTACTCCACCTTAAGGGGGAACAAGGTCCAAGTTACACTCAGGAGTGGCAAGACCCTTCCCAAAGATTGGGGCATTTGTATACCCCATCCAGGAGACCAGAGCCTAACACAGAGGCATCAGATTTCCTTGATAATTGGCTCCTCCACACAAACTAAAATCAACAACAGAAAGGGTAACCCCACAGCTTAACACAGTGCCTTCCATTTCAAGTTATCAGAGGGCAGTGGAGTCACACACACAAGTGCAATCCACCACCTTGTAAATTAAGCTAGGGGACCAAACTCACTAATCTCCATTGGGAAGAGGTGAAAGCAACAGGTCAGAGGTAATCTAACTTGCTAAAATATCTCTAAGGCAATACAGGACCAGCGTGCCACTTCTCACCACTGTCAGGGAACATCACTTTGGGGACGTGCAGATAGGGCCATAAACCAGTCCTAGCACTCCCAGTTCTCAACCAAGTAGCCTGATGACAAAGAATCAGTGAAAGAATTCAGGAAACATGAAAGACAAGAGAGAAAAGTTACCCCCAAAAGAAATCATTAGACCCTCAACAATGGATACCAATTTAAATAAAATGATTAAAATGACAGAGGAAGAATTCTGAATATGGATTGTAAGAAAACTCAATGGAAATTAAGAGAAAATAGAAACCCAACACAAAAAAGTCACAAAAATAATACAGGAAATGAATGAAAAATTCTCTAAAGAAATTGAAATATTCCAAAGGAACCAAACAGAAATATTGGAAATGAAAAAAATCACTGGAAAGCCTGAAGAATAGAATGGATCATGAAGATGAAAGAATTTCAGAGCTTGAAGATAATGCCTATGTGCTAAACAAATCAAATGAAAAAAAGAAAAGAACACAGAAGCAAGGGACATGAACAAAACACACAAGAAATGTGAGATTATGCAAAGAAACAAAATATAATAATTATAGGCATCCCACAGAGAGAAGAAGAAAATACACAAGGGCTGGAAAATCTATTTCGTGTAATACCAGAGGAAAATATGCCTGGCCTGGTCAGAAATCTAGATATCCAGATACAAGAAGCACACAGAACTCCCAAGAGACTCAATACAAAAAGGCAATCAACACATCACATAATTATTAGGCTGGCCAAAGTAAACATGAAAGAAGCAATCCATTGAGCAGGATGATGAAAACAACAGACAACCTAAAAAGGAAAACCCGTCAGAGTAACTGCAGACTTCTCAACTGAAACCTTGCAAGGCAGACAGGACTGGGCACCTATCCTCAATCTTCTAAAACAGAGTAATGTCCAACCTAGAATTCTTTACCTGGCAAAACTAAGCTTCATCCATGAGAGAGAAATAAAGACTTTCCCAGACAAGCAATCACTGATGGAATTTGTGAAGACAAGACCTGCTCTGCAGGAAGTACTGAAACCTGCATTATACACTGAACAGCACAATAGACACCCACCAAAGTAAAATCACTTAAGAGTGAAAGTCCATAACCTGGAGTCCACAATGGCTTGAGAGATAAAACAAAACAATAAGAATTTATCCAACAATATGAACAGACGTTTACCCCAAATATCAATACTCTCAATAAATGTGAATGGCTTGAATTGTCCTCTGAAGAGACATAGACTGGATGAGTGGATAAAAATTCATAAGCCCAGTGTCTACTATCTCCAGGAAATTCATCTAACCCACAAAGACTCAAGGTCAAGTGTTGGAAAAAAAACTTCCAGGCAAATGGAAGCCAAAAGAAAGTGGGGATATCTATTCTTATTTCAGATAACATAAACTTTAAAATAGTAAAAGTTAAGAAAGACAAAGATGGTCACTATATAATGCTGAAAGGAAAACTCCAATAGGAAGACTTAACAATTATTAATATGTATACACCCAACACAGGAGAACCCAGATATGTAAAGCAAACCATTTTTGATCTAAATGGCATGATAACAATGCCACAGTAGCCTGGGATTTTAACACCACACTGACTTAACTGGACAGATACTCCAAGCAGAAAATTAGCAAAGAAACAGTGACTTAAACAGGCCTCTAGAACAAATGGTTTTAATAGACATCTACAGGACATTCCACCCAAATAAAGCCGAATATACATTCTTCTCATCAGCTCATGGAACTTTCTCCAAAATCAATCACATCCTAGGCCACAAATCACACCTCAACAAATTATAAAAAATACAAATTGTATCATGTATCTTCTCAGACCACAGTGGTAAAAAAAAAATATAGATCAAATCCAACACAAGCACAATTTCACAAAGTCATGGAAATTAAGCAGTCTATTGCTGAATGATTACTGGGTCAAGGAGGAGATCCAGATGGAAATCAAAAGATTCTTTGAACTAAATTATTACAGGGACACAAGTCATCAAAATCTGTGGGATACAGCAAAAGCATTCCTGAAAGGAAAACTATTAGCATTAAATGTTCACATCCAAAAGACATAAAGCTCACAAATCAACAAACTAATAAACTGTCTCAAGGAACTGGAAAGGGAAGAGCAAATTAATTCTAAATCTACCAGAAGAAGAGAAATAACTAAGATCAGAACTAAAAGAAATTGAGAACAAAAAAAAAAACACCTCATACAGAAGATCAATAAAACCAGAAGCTGTTTTTTTGAAAAGATAAACAAAATTGATATCCTTCTTGCTAGATTGACAATAACTGGAAAGGAAAGGACTTTAATAAACTCAATTAGAAATGAAAAATGAGAAATGACTAGAGAAATCACAGAAACACAAAACATTATCTTTGAATACTATAAAAATCAGTGTGTCCCAAAACTACATAATGTGGAGGAAATGGACAAATTCTTGGAAACACATAACCTTCCTAAGCTCAATCAGGAGGAAATAGAATTCCTGAAAAGACCAATATCAAGCACAGAAATTGGAGCAGGAATTAAAAACCTTCCAATAAGACAAATTCCCAAAACAGATGGGCTCATGCCTGAATTTTACCAAACCTACAAAGAACAACTCATACCTATACTGCAGAAATTATTCCAAAACATTGATAAGGATGGTATCATCCACAACTCATTCTATGAAGCTAATATCACCTTGATACCAAAACCAGGAAAGGACACAGCAAAAAAAGAAAACTACAGGCCAATATCCCTCATGAATATAGATGCAAAAATCCTCAACAAAAGTCTAGGAAACCAATTCCAGGAGCACATCAAAAAAATAATACATTATGATCAAGTGGGTTTTATCCTAGAGATGCAAGGCTGGTTTGACATACACAAATCTATAAATGCAACTCACCAATAAAGGAAAGCAAGAACAAAGACCATATGATTCTCTCAGTAGATGCAGAAAAAGCATTTGACAAAATCCAGCATACTTTTATGATAAAGCCTCTTTACAAAATAGGTATAGATGGGCCATACCTTAAAATTATTAAGGCCATATATGATAAACCCACAGCCAATATCATACTGAACAGGGAAAAATTGAAAGCAATCATGCTTAGAACTGGAGCCAGACAAGGTTGTCCATTCTCTCCACCTCTATATAATGTAGAGCTGGAAGTCCTTCCCAGAGCAATTAGACAAGAGAGGGCAATTAAGTTTGTCTGAATGGGGGCAGAAGGGATCAAACTATCACTCTTATCTGACAATACTGTATTATATCTGGAAAATCCTAAGGATTCAAGCAAGAGATTCCTGGAAGTGATAAATGAATTCAGTAAAGTCTCAGGATACAAAATTAATGCACAGAAATCAGTGGCATTCACATACACCAATAACAGTCAAGCCAAAAATCAAATTCAAGACCCAACACCTTTCACAATAGCATCAAAGTAAATTAAATGTCTAGGAATATATTTAACAAAGGGGGTGAGAGACATATATAGGGAGAACTATGAAACATTGAGAAAAGAAATAGTAGAAGATGTAAACAGATGGAAAACCCTACCATGCTCATGGATTGGCAGAATCTGTATTGTTAAAATGTCCATTCTACCTAAAATGATCTACAGAATTAATGCAATCTCTAACAAATTACCATCATCATTGTTTACAGATCTATAAAAAATAATTCTATGCCTCGTATGGAACCAGAGAAGACCTCATATAGCCAAAACAGTAACTATCTAACTACAGCCAACTGATATTTGACCAGGCAGACAACAATGTACACTGGGGAAAAGAAGCCCTATTCAATAAATGTTTCTGGTGATATTGCATAGCTACATGAAGAAGAATGATATAGGACCACTATTCCTCATCATTCACACAAATTAATTCAAGATGGATAACAGACTAAAATGTAAGACATAAAACCATAAGAATTCTAGAAGAAAATGTAGGCAAAACTCTACAAGATATTGGGAAAAGAATTTGACTAAGACTCCAAAGGCAATTACAGCAACAACAAAAGTAAATAAATGGGATTTGATTAAACTAAAAACCTTCTGCATAGCTAAGGAAATAATCAACAGAGCACATAGACAATCTATAGAATGAAAGAAAATATTCACAAACTATAAATCTGATAAATGACTAATATTCAGAATCTACAAGATTCTCAAGCAAAGCAGCAAGAAAAAAACAAACAATGCCCTTAAAATGTGGGCAAGAGACACAAAGAGAAACTTTACAAAAGAAGGCAGAGAAATGGTGGGCAAGAGACACAAAGAGAAACTTTACAAAAGAAGACAGAGAAATGGTCAACAAACTGGGTATCTACCCAAAGGAAAATAAGTCTTTTTAATAAAAAAAGACTCCAGCATTCAAATGTTTATTGCAGCAGAATTCACAATTGCAAAAATGTGGAATCAACCCACGTGCCCATCAATTCATGAATGGATTAACAAAATGCGGCATATGTATACCATGGCATACTACTCAGCCATAAAAAAGGATGAATTAATTCCTTTTGCAACAGTTTGGATGGAACTTAAAACCACTATCCTAAGTGAAGTATCTAAAGAATGAAAAGAAACAAACACAGCATGTACTTGCTATTAAATTGGAAGTAATTAATGGGCACACATACACACAGAGGAAAGTAAAACTCAGGGGAAATCAAACATGGGGGATGGGGAGACGGGGAGGGGAAAAAACCTACCTAACAGATACAGCGAACACTATCTGGGTGATGGGTACACTTGTATCAGTGATGCAAGCATTACAAAAGTGATCCATGTAACCAAAAAAATTTGTATCCCCTTAATATTTTGAAATAAAAAATAGGAGAAACAATAAAATATTCTCTGCCCTCAGCACTTCATATTTGAATTTTAGTTTCAAACTAGCTGAAAACATAAAAATAGGAAAAAAGTATAAAGATTGATGACTAGTATACAGTATTATCATCAAAGATTATAAAATAGATTATATAAAAAAGCAAAAATAAATTAAAAACCATTTATGGGAATTAAGAGAATTTAAGAAATCCCTTAGAAGAAATATAAAAACATTTAATCGAATAAGAGATTTAGAAAACTTATTTGAAAAATATATAAGTGAGATAAGAACAAAGCACCATACATGAATTTGATTTCATAGACTTTAGGTTTTCAATAGAAAGCCAAATCATTCATAATCTTGATGGAAATTAAGAAAGAATATATTCATGGTCACAGAGAGGTTTTAAGACTAGAAGCTCAAATAATAAAAAATGAGAAATTCAAATGTTTTTGCTTAAGAAAATTTCATTGTGAAAAGGCATGGCATAGAGTAAATGAAAGCCATAAACTGGGAGAAGAAATGTGCAATATCCATAACTGCTAAATGATAAAAACTATAAAAAGAATATTTGCAAATAAATAGTATGAAATCCCAAAAGAAAAAATAGATTGTTGGGAAATAGACTAAGAGATGTGAGAAGTCTCAGGGGTTTGCAGGTCTTTGCCTTGAAGGAATCTGTGGACATATTAGTTAACAAAATAGAACCTGCTTCCAACAAGGGGGGCATTGTCAGAGGACGTTTGCAAAGCAGCATTTTTCTCTTGCTGCCAGTCATCACCTTGAGCTTTTTTGCAAAGCAGAAGCTCAGTTTGAGCCCTTGGCAGAGAAGCTGATTAAAATGCCTGCCCAGCAGATAACATGCAGCTGGAGCTATCCTAGACTTCAAGGTTATTCCTGCTTCACTCCTGACTACATGTCTCTGTGTTGAGAAGAAGTAGATTAGAGTAGTATACAGACTCAGTGTTCTCATTTTATACATTGTATGCTCAGCTAGGTCTGTTTCTAACTTAGAGCTTAACATGCTTATCTTCGAAAAATTTGTAACCATCTATTCTTATAGACAGAATTAGGTACGGTTCCCCTGGAAACCTCAAAAAATGAATTGGATATGTAATTCTCTAACAAAAGACAATTATTTGCTGTACCAATAAATACTGATGTGGGACTTCATTCGGGGTCTCAGTCTGCAGGAAACTGAGAACCCCTGACTCTCCCATCTTTTAAACTGCTCTTTGTCTCTGTCTCAATCATTTCTCCATCTATAATATATCATTGCTTTATTTCTTATTTCCACATCCCTTGCGACGATCTTGCCTTGGGACCTGTTTGCACTGGGAGGGTGGCCAACTCCCGGCAGCTAGTGCAGCGAGCAGGGTCCTCAAGGCAGAAGGTTTTACTGGAGTGAAGGAGATTCCCAAATGGCATAGCAGGGGACCCAGAGAAGGCTACGAGCCGAGGTGCCCAGGAAGGGTAAGTGAATCTCCAGGGATTGCATAAGATAAGAGATCTTATGTTCAGTTAGGGTAACAAATGGGAAAGACTTTTGTTTCTAACTTTCTGAGCACATGGAGTTGGTGCAGACCCTATTACAGAGTTCTGAAGTGATTGCCAAACAGAAAACTCTTAAGGAACTGTTTGAATTAATTTCGAGGCACTGTGATTGGTTTCCCCCTCCAGATATGCTTAGGCCACAGCAATGGCAATGGGCTGTCAGCGCTTTAAGGTGAGAGTACAGGAGAGGGGAGAGGGTCTCTCTCCCTGTGTGGCAACTCTTCTCCTTAATTACTCAGGCTCTGCAACAATTTCAATCTGACTCTGACTCTGAAGATGAGACGGTACTCTCCCGTCCTAAAGTAAACACAGTGAAAGACCCGGAGCCTGTCTTTCATAAGGAGGAGGAAGTTATTTATGACCTTCCATAGGCATCAGGCCAGGATGTAAGAAAGTCATCAAATTTGACTGCTGGCCCCCAATATGGGTCTGTAGAAAGAATGAGGCAGTGGAAAAATTCTGAAGATTTATTTCCACCTCCTCCTCCATCTGCTTTTTATGAGTCTGAAGAAGTGGATGAAACAGCAGCACTGTTTTCTAAGGAGGTTTCTCTAAAACATGATCCTCCCTTTAGAAGGGCTTTAAAGAAGGTTCATAGAAAGCAAACAAGAACTCAGGGTGGAATTTTGAGAGGTATTAGGTAATCACAACTTCTGTTATTACCTTATATGCAAATTGGATAATCTAATGTTCAAAGACAAGGAGGTTTTGGAAGTACTGGAACTAAAGTATACTGCAAACTTTTATTAATGACAAGAGATCTCAACTAGAGATCAAACTAAATGGCAAATCTTCTGGTTCCATACAAAGCGAAGAATTACTTTTTCTAGATCTGTAAAGAATGCTGGTGGTATTTTGATGGGAATTGCATTGATTCTATAGATCACCTTAGGTAATATTGACATTTTAACAATATTGATTCTACCAATCCATGAGCAAGGTGGATTTTTCCATATGTTTAAATCATTCACAATTTCTTTTTTTAGTGTTTCATAATTCTCCTTGAATAATCTTTCGTATCTTTCGTTAAGTATACTCCTAGATATTTAATTTTCTTGAGGCTATAGTGAAGGGTATTGCATTTTTGATTTGAGTTTCTGCTTGATGGTTCTTGGCATATATGAATGCCTCTGATTTGAGTATATTGACTTTATAACCTGAAACATTACCAAATTTGTTTATCAAATCTAGGAGTCTCCTGGATGAATCCATGGGTTTTTCTAGGTATAATATCATATCATCTGCTAAGAGAGAGAGAGTTTGATTTCATCTGCCCCTATTTGGAAGCCCTTAATATCTCTCTTTTGCCTGATTGCTATAGCCAGGACTTCGAGCACTATGTTGAATAGGAGAGGAGATTGTGGGCATCCTTGTCTAGTTCCAGATCCAAGAGGGAATGATTTCAATTTTTCACCATTTAATATGATATCAGCGGAGGGTTTGTCGTAAATGGATTTGATGAATTTTAGGTATGGGCCATCTAT
>VBSM01003218.1:7458163-7469558 GCA_008086735.1 Cheirogaleus medius | reverse complement strand
TAATCCTAACAATATTTGTACCCCCACAATATAATGAAATAAAAAAAAGAAAAAGAAAAACAAGAAAGTATGACATCTGTTTAATAAAAGCAAAGCTACTATTTTGTGGGGATAAATGATCATTGTTCCTCTAAGGATATATTAAAAAGGCTTTTGGGCCACTTGTACAGAAAAAAAAAATTCATTGGAATCAGACTGCCACCTCAATGTCTGTAAAAGACACTGGCTTTCAAAGTCATATTAGATGGCTCAATAATCGTATGAGCCCTCCAGCCCTTCACATTTTGAATGGCCCTACAGATGATCAGTTGTGGAAACTATCATTTGCTTTACACCCTCTACTGGCTTGGATTAGCACACACACATTAAATACAAACATTAGTCAAGAATGGATTTTTGATTTGAACTCTACTCATTATATCCAAGCTAACTCTACTCATTATATCCAAGCTTGTGTTAAACTGCCTTACTTATTCATGATTGGCTATGCCAAATATAATGCACATTCCTTTCTTGTGACTTGTGATGACTGTTCTTATTATACCTGTAATCATAATTCCATAAAGTTTAATCCTTATAAAGAAACTACTTATATTCTCAAAGCCATAATGGAATTATGGTTACCTGTTAAAATGAATAGAGTCTGGCAAGAAACTCCAGCAATGTTCCTTTTAGATAAACTACTTAACCACATTCTTAAACATTCCAAAAGATTTATTGGTCTTCTAATAGCAGCTATTTTGGGAATCATTGCTGTGACTGCCACTGCAGCAACTGCAGAGTGGCTTTACATCAGACTGTACAAAATACTGAATTTGTTCAAAATTGGCATTATGAATCAAATCAATTATGGTCTACCCAAAACAAAATTGACAACAAATTGGCTACTCAAGTGGCTGACTTACAAGCAGTCACCTTACTGGGAGACCAGGTTGTATGCCTACAAAAGCAAATTAGACTACGTTATGATTGGAATATCACTCAATTTTGTGTTACGCCTCATATATATAATCAGACTAAATTTCCTTGGGGAAACATTAAGAAACATCTACTTAATCAAGGAAATCTGACTGAAGAGTTTGGAAATTTACAACGAGAAATATTAATTACCTTCAGTCACAAACTCAATTTGCTCTCTGAGGTTGACATTATTAATGACATCTCATCTGGATTGGAGTCAGCCAGTCCACTTTCTCATTCTAAGATCTATGGGAGTTCTGCTATAGTAATTGTTGGCATTATCTTAATCATTTGCTTGTGCTTGCTTATAGTCTGGAAAAAGCTCCGAAGAAGACAAGACTCCGGAGAGCCTCGCAGTGATGGCAATCCAGCGTCAGCAACTTACTTCTAAAAAGAAAGGGGGAGATGTTGGGAAATAGACTAAGAGACGTAAGAAGTTTCCGGGGTTTTGCAGGTCTTTGCCTTGAAGGAATCTGTGTACATGTTAGTTAACAAAATAGAACCTGCTTCCAACAAGGGGGGCATTGTCAGAGGACGTTTGCAAAGCAGCATTTCTTCTCTTGCTGCCAGTCATCACCTTGAGCCTTTTTGCAAAGCAGAAGCTCAGTTTGAGCCCTTGGTGGAGAAGCTAATTAAAATGCCTGCCCGGCAGATAACATGCAGCTGGAGCTATCCTAGACTTCAAGGTTATTCCTGCTTCACTCCTGACTACATATCTCTGTGTTGAGAAGAAGTAGATTAGAGTAGTACACAGACTCAGTGTTCTCATTTTATACATTGTATGCTCAGCTAGATCTGTTTCTAACTTAGAGCTTAACAAGCTTATCTTTGAAAAATTGTGTAACCATCTATTCTTGTAGACAGAATTAGGTATGGTTCCCCTGGAAACCTCAAAAAATGAATTGGATATGTAATTCTCTAACAAAAGACAATTATTTGCTGTATCAATAAATACTGATGCGGGACTTCATTCGGGGTCTCAGTCTGTGGGAAGCTGAGAACCCCTGACTCTCTCATCTTTTAAACTGCTCTTTGTCTCCATCTCAATAATTTCTCTGTCTATAATATATCCTTGCTTTATTTCTTATTTCCACATCCCTTGCAACAATCCTGCCTTGGGACCTGTTTGTGCTGGGAGGGTGGCCAACTCCCGGCAATGGATAAATTGCATGAATAAATATTTCTACAGAAAAAGAAAAAAGGATTTCCATTAAATGAGTGAAAGGATGTTTTACCTCATTAGAAATCAAGGAAATGCAAATTATATAAAAATATGATTGCATTTCCTAGTTCACAAATTAGAAAGTTTGAAAGTTTATCGATATCAAGCATTGGTTAGGATGAAGGATACTAGGAATTTTTATGCACTTAAAATAATGTTGTACAACTCAGTGGAAAGAAATCAGGGGAAGGGGGCAGTGGAGAGGGGAAGAAAACAACCTAATAAGTACTGTGAACAGTATTTGGTTGACAGGCACACCTATAGCCAGGACTCAAGCATTACAAAAATGATTCATATAACCTAAACATTTGTACTCCTGTAATATGCTGAAATAAAAGAAAAAAATTCTGAAATAAAGTGCTATGCAGAATTAAAATATCTACTTAATTTCTATATGCATAAATACTAAAATAAGTGAGTCCCAATCCTAGAGATTATAGATATGAGCAGTGACACTCAACAGATGTTCTATCAGTATTTCAGCCAGGGAATATCTTACATGTATAGGTGTTTAGCAACAATGACCATTAACCACTAAATTCACCCTCCAAATCTCAGTCATTGCAACAGACAAGTATTTCCTACACATTTCTGAGGCCCCTAGTGTGGCAAACACACACTTATATATGAATTATTTCATGGATTAGTGGACCCTTAATTACTTCATTTTTATCTGTGTTTTTACATTTGTTTCTTGGGTCCTGGATTATCATGTTTTGGAAAGCTTTTGTAAGCCTGCAAAGGACAGTAATCTTCAAGTATCTCATTATTCCTATCCCCTCATTCACAACAATTTTGGCCATGGGAGACCAAGTCCTTATTGTGATCTTTCCAGATGGGTTCAGAAAAAAAAGGGAAGCCAAATTATTTCATGTGTTGCTCCCTTTTGAGGTTGGTAACCTTGATTAAAAAACTATCTTCTCAATTCCAAATAACCCAACTCCCAGTCCTTTTTCAGATGTTTGCTTTGCATGGTGATGTGGCAACTCATGTTCTGAATATTCTCTCTGGTGGTAACTAAGGCAAAAGGAAGGTCAGTTGGTATTAATGTCTTAATATGTCCTCCAAAATTCGTATGTTGAAACTTATTCACCAATGTAAAGGTATTTAGAAGGTGAATAATTAATAAGGACAGAACCCTCATAAGTGGGTTGGGGTTTTATAAAAGGGCTTGAGGAAGTTGGTTCACTCTCTTCTCCTCTTCTGCCGTGTGAGGACACAATGTTCAGTTCCTTTTGTTTTCTTTTTGCCCCTCTACCATTTGAGGATGCAACAATAAGGCCCTAACCAAATACCAAATATTGATGCCTTGATCTTGAACTTCCCCACCTCCAGAACTGTGAGAAATAAATTTCTATTGTTTGCAAATCACCCAGTCTCAGGTATTTTGTTATAGCAGCACAAATGGACTAAGACATATGTTACCAGGATTCTGCATAAGAAATATAGCAAAGGGAGTTATTTGCTTATGAGGCCTATGTACTACTCTCAACAAATCAGTTTTAAACTTGAACCAATCTGAGACATGATCACATGTATCTTCTGCAAAATTATAACTTTCCCATATCTGCCAAAGGCATATTTAACTCATCCATGAGGGAATCAATAGGATGTTGGTGCTGGTGCAAAAGGCTTTTCAGTTGAACCAGGCTTTTTATAGTTGTCTTAGAAAGCCATACTGAAATAAATGCTTTTAGTTTTTATTTTTACTTTAGGATTTTGTTGTATAATATTAAAAATGTTTGGTCTTTGTCCCTAATTCTTGGCACATACCTCCCAAATCCCTTGTAATTTCCTGAGTGATAACAATGATAAGAACATCTTGTTCTCTTATAGTTGTAGATCTCTTATAGATTGGGCTTGTCAGGAAGACCAAGCTTTGATCAGAAGCTTGAAACTTTCAGTCCCATCTCCCAACTTCTTAGGAAGACAGAGGCTGGATATTTAGATAGTCAAACAGCATCCATGATCATGTCTACCCAATGTAACCTCCATAGAAATTCCCACATGACAGGGTTCAGGGAGGCTCTGAGTTGACAAACACATCTGTGTGCCCAGAGGGTAGCACACCCCAATTCCACAGAGACTTGAAATCCTTCTGCACCCTTCCACATGTATGTCTTCATCTGACTGGTCATTGGTACACTTTAGAATAAATTGTAATAGTAAGCATAGCATTTTCCTGACTTCTGTGAGTCATTCTAGCAAATTATCAAACCTGAAGGAGGGTAGTTGTGGGAACCTTTTACTTTGTAGCCAAGTCAGCAGCAGTGTGGGTAACCTGGGAACCAAGTACATGTGACTGGCACCTGAAGTAAAGGCAGTCTGGTGGAACCAGGTCTCTCAGCCTGTGGAGTCTGATGTGAATGCTGGATGGTTGGTGTCAGGACTGAATTGAATGGTAGGACACTCAGTGAGTGTTGGAGAGTTGGAGAACTGGCATTGGAAAAGACACCATGCATTTGATGTCAGGAAAAATCTTCCCTTTGCTTTGGTTTTGTTTCCAGTTACATAATAATAATTTTAAAAAACTGGTTGATGTCTTACTTGGTTTAGACAGAAACTATTTGTGTCTCTGCTTGACACAAATATACATGTTAACATACAACTTCAACAATTCTGGGCCCTAATTAATAGTAGATAGCAAATCAAACACAAGCACATTCACCCGGAGAACTAAATAATCTTTGAACAGATCTGTCAAACAATGCTTCAGTATGACATTGAAAGGACAGGCTACTCCCCCTCTAGCTTATTTTTTATTTTAGATAATTTTTATACTATTAAGGCCAGAATTAACATTAACTGTGATTTAGAGATGACTTTTTTTCCATTTAAAACCAATCACAGCTGTGACAACCATGAACATAGATAGAGCATTTACTATGGGCCAGATACACTTCCAGGTGGTTTACAAATATTTCATTTAATCCTTTAATCATTTAATCCCATTATTAGAATGCCAAAAATTAAGCTATTTTATTATGCATATTTTTATGAGAGTAAAATGAAGCTCACTTGCAATGGTTATCCAAGATCATAAAATGTGTGAGGAATAGAAACAGAATTAAAAACAAAACAAAACAACTTTAACCAAGCAAAATTAAGAATCTGTTAGTTTATAGACTATCAAAGCAGTGAAACCCAGTTCAGGATAGAATTCACCTTTAGATAGTTTATTTAAGGCAGTGTTTCTCAAAGTGTAATTGACATCTGAGTGATTAAGATGTTCCTTAAAGTTTAAGAACCAAAAATTTAAGGTGATTTAAACATCAGAGTAATTTCACTCTACTAACTGGAGTTAGTTAAATATAGATATGTTACTGAAAAGTGTCAGGGTGGAAAGGCTAGTAGGTGTTCATGGCATGGGTGGAGAAATATTTCTCACTCAGAGTTTAAGATATAAAAGTTAAAAGTTTATTTTTTTAGTTTATTTTATCCTTCTTAGAGGATAGAGAGATAGAAGGGAGGGGGAAAGAGTAGAGAGACAGCATGGCATTCCAAAGAAAGAGAAGGTGGTGCCAGCAGTGAGGCCATGTGGCTCACTGATTTTAAGGGGGATGAAGAGGAAAAAAAATAGTGCTGGCTGTCTGTTGATAACAAAAGCAGAAGCAAGTAGATGACAAAAACTGCCAGGGATATGGCGAGCATTGTGGGGGGGAGGGGAATACCTCTAACCCTTCTTGGGGAGAGGCAAAGAAATACAATGTAACCAAAATGTCAAAAAAAAAACACAAAAAAACTTTTATTGGGTAGTGGGAAGGTGGGGGGAGGGGAAGAGTGTATACTTACATAATGGGTGTGACGCGCAGGGGGTTGGACACGCTTGAAGCTCTAGCATGGGGGAGGGAGGGTTGGCAGGGGCAATATATGTAACCCTAACAATATCTGTACCCCCATAATATAATGAAATAAAAGAAAAAAACACTGCCAGGATGTCAAAGTCCAAGACTTGGTTCAATCCTTTCAATCATTCAATCCTTTCCTTGAAGAAGGGATTATCACAGGAGATGGGACTCTGTCCTTGAGATATGGTTGAGGCTGTAGCTTGTTCTCCTGCCATTTACTCAGGAATTCTGTAAAAGCAGATTCTCAAAGAAACAAATTTTAAGGAGAGAGATTGACATCTCTTTTCCATTCATTCAGCTCTTTCAGAAATTCTACAAAACAGAACACCTGCAGGGTACCTGTTACTTAGGCTACTCATAGGATTGATCTTTAACCATTACTGGGGAAATTGTAGGATTAGGTGTTTTCCCATTATATTTGCAAGGCTTCCTCTTTCATTAACCATTAACATTATTTGGAAACCTATAAAATATAGAAGTTTATAGATAGAGGGTTATTTTGAAGATTAAATAAAATGCATGTACATGCATGTAAAATGCTGAGCATATTCACTAGCATGCAGAAATGTCATAAACAAAAGCTATTACTATTATATCCTACAATTATAAGAAATTCAATAATTTATTTCAGGCAATTAAGTCATATCTGTTCAGTTCAAGGATTATCAAAGAGCAGAATTGCAGTTTTGCCTCTACTAATTGATTAATTGCATTTTCTGCCCTTATCAATGCCATATCTTCTCACCTTCCCATTAACAATGCTTTTGCTTTTAGCAAAACCTGGATGATAAATTTTTCACTGCATTCTTACCCTTAGGAAATATTTAAATCTGTGTTCACTTACTAAAGGTGATTAGCCTTTTAAAGTACCATTGCTCCAGGGGAGGTATGTTGTAGGTGGAGGAAACTTTCAGTGGTCATATAGAATTTTTATACTAAATATGGCATGAGGTCAAGAGCACAAAGCAATATCCACAACACCAATATAAGTGACTATTTCTAGCCTAACAATCAGAAAGATCCAGCCCCATATATATGTCTCAGCCCCATATATATGTCTCATTGACTGTGATTCTCTACTACAAAGGTGAGTCTAATTTGGTTGAGAATTATTTTTCCGTTATATTAGGAAGTTATTTCAAATGATTCATATTTATTATGTGTTTGGTATTTTATATGTGAATTTTGAATGGTGAAGTAACCTTTGTAAAATGGTATCCATAAATGATACAAAGTAGAAGTCTTTCTATTGTCCACACGATGATCTGAAAATGTAACTTGTAGTCTATGTCCACCCAGAACCATCAGGACAAAAATTCTTCTTGAATAAACAGTCATTTCAGTCAAATGATTGAGCTCCTATTAGAGAATTTTTTCACTCAATAGTGTGGCTGTTTCAAGGAATTCTCCATGGTATATCAACAGCTTTGGACATAGAGCCACTGTCTTCATGCAGGGAAAGATGGCAGAAGGAAGAGAAAGGAGGTTGTTGAATGGAATTCTAAAGGTCTAGAACAATGACTTGTGTTTGTTTTCAAATGAGTATAAATGTGGGAAAGGAGATTGTAATCAGTTTACCTACCATCATCAGAAGAGACATGGTTTTGAGATTAACAGACACAAAGTTTTTCAGACACTTCTAAATAAATGGCTTTGAATAGATAAGAAAAAAATTAGGGACAAGTATACTACTACTTTAAAAATAATGAAAAGTGTCTCCTATTCTTTCTCTGAAGGATGCATACATGTATAGTTAAAAAACTATCTAAGAGTTCTGTTCAAATTTTTATAATTTTCTGAGCTAATGGAATTAATTGCCTTTTATTTGAGAGATGTTCCACTTAGCAAACAAAATCAGCTACATAATACTAGAAATCCTTTGCTCAAAAAATGCTTTGAATGATCGTCAGTAAAGATGATCAAGTTGCATTAGCTCTGTATACATGAAAGAAGCAATGCATTTAAACTAATTTTTCCATTAAATTGTCTCACTGCCATAGCATGCTAAAAAGCCTAATTTATTACAGCAGTATTACATATATCATAATTTTTCACAGTGTAAGAGTGGGATATAGATTTATTTATTTATTTGTTGCACTTTTACTTTAAAGAGCAACAGTTACAAATTAAAGTGATATTTTATGGGTTCCACATCTACTTGCCATCAAATTGGTACTGACTGATTAAAACTATGGTGCTCAAATGGTGGTAGTGTTCACCAGGGTTTCGTAGGGGGGCAAGACCCACATCACAGGGATGTGGTGAGCATTGTGGGGGGAAGGGCATGTTGGATGGAGGGCAGGCGGGAGGGGTGAGGAAGTGTAGATTTACATAATGTGTGCCATGCGCGCCACCTGGGGATTGGACACGCTTGAAGCTCTGGCATGTGGGGGGGAGGAGGGAGGGTCAATGTATGTAACCCTAACAATATTTGTACCCCCATTATATGATGAAATAAAAGGAAAAAAATGACAGAGAAGATTTGAAGAACATAGAATAATATAAATTTGTATAAAACATTGTTTTAAAAAATGGAGCACATTTTGCTAAGCCAGATTTAAAAAAAAAGTAGTTGAGTTTCAAAGGAAACTGGATTCATATCTACCTAAAGCATTAGTTAACACTCCTAAAAGCTCTGTTATGGCCAAATATCCACATCGATTCTATTATCTTGCTTTTTCAGTGGGTTCCTTTTATTTAGCAAGGCACTTCTTGCCAAGAGCAAACATGTTTCAAAACTCCAAGGATTGTGGATATGCATGTGTGTATGTACTAAATATATACTATTTTAAAGGACAATATTATATAGAGTTGTTATGGTTTCAAATATTTTTCTGGAAGGACACACACACAAATTGCTGATGTGGTTTGCCTTTGCAGAGAGGAAACTGGGGATAGAGGAGTGGGGAAGGGTGAAAGTGTTACCTTTCTGTGCTGTTGGATTTTTTTCATATTTTACATTTGAATAATGTTTTCTAGGTAGTGGAATTAAAGGCTATTTTGGTTTTCAAAAAAAAAATAAAGTGATATTTTATTTAGACACACACTAAATGTGTGTGTATCTATATAATTGGTCTATTTCTTCCTCTCTCTCTGCTCTTTTCTCTGTCACACACACATTCTACTCTACCTCTAGAGTAAGAATATTTAATTCTGAAAAAATATAACTATTTAGAATGCAGATTTTATTTTGTTCAAATCTTAGAATTTCACCTTCATGTTGCCGTAGCATTTGGTTCAGATGATCTAACTGACATTTTATGCTACGTATTTCAAGCTTCTGCATATGTGAAGAAATGGAAGCATGTCACCTAGACTGAAAAATCCAATTAAAATTAAAAATACAAATTTTGTTTCAACATACAAAATGACTTGGGAAACTGTTTCAGAACTCTTTCATATGCAAACATTATTTAATTCCTTGAGTAATCTGTTTAGAAAGTTTATAACTTAAAACATACCAGTAAACAAAAAACAACAACAAAAAAATAAGTTTAAGCAGCACAATTCACTATTACAAGGATGTGGAAACAACCCAAGTGCCCGTCAATTCATGACTGGATTGTTAAAATTTGGTATATGTTTACAATGGAATATTACTCAATTCTAAGAAATGACAATGAGCTAGCACCACTTATATTATCTTGGATTGAGCTTAAGCCCCTTATCCAAAGTGAGGTGACACAAGATCAGAAAAACGGGCTCCACATGTACTCACCATCAAATTGGTACTAACTGATTATCAATATGTGCTCAAAGGGTAGTGGTGTCCACCAGAGATTCAGGGGGTGGGGGGTATAGACCCACATCTGAGGGATGTGGCGAACGGTGTGGAGGGGAACGGCATACCTTTAACCCTTGCTAGGTAAAGGCAAAATTATAAAATCTAACCAAAATGTTAAAAAAAATTTATCGGGTGTGGGGCAGGTGGGAGGGGGAGGAGGGGATGGGTATATATCTACATTATAAGTGCGATGTGCATTGTCAGGGGGATGGACACGCTTGAAGCTCTGACTCGAGGGGGGAGGGAAGGTAAGAGCAATGTATGTAACTTTAACATTTGTACTCCAATATTATGCTGAAATTAAAAAAAAATAAACTTGCCACTCATCAGATAGAAAATGACAGCAATGAATCTTTTTCCTATGATTTGTTTATTTTTTTCTTAACATACATTAAAATTCATATTTAGCTGCTCAGATACAAAATGTTATTTCCTATACTCCCTAAAATTATGTGGCATACCACCAATGGGACTCTCTGTCATCCAAGCTGGAGTGCCGTGGCACAATCATAGCTCACTGCAGCCTCAAACTCCTGGGCTCAAGGGATGTTCCTGCCTCAGCCTCATGAGTAGCTTTGACTATAAGTGTGCACCACCATGCCCTGCTTATTTTTACTTTTTTTTTAGAGACTTGATCTTGTTGCTCAGGCTGGGCACAAACTCCTGGACTTAAGTGATCCTCCTTGCTCAGCCTCCAGAGTAGCTGTTATTACCTGGCATAGTGGTAGCAATGCTTCTTAAACCAGGACTTCTTTATCCCAAGTCCAGTGCTCTTTTATCCATACATTCTGCATCAATGATATGGGTCCCAGGGCAGTTTAAAGTTATAACGGAGGCAGTGGAAGTCTGTGGTTCAGGAGTCAGGGGACTGTGGCATTTATATAATAAAGGTACTTTAAATAATATATAAAATAAGCAACTGCATATACTAGATAGAAAGAAGGTGGCATAGATCAACAAGGCTTGGAAAAGACTTAAGTAAAGTTTTTGCCTTTTTTACCTAAAATCTTTGTTTATTTCCCAGATACCCAATGCTTAAACAAGTCATCTCAGAGATGCTGGTGTTATTGTGTGTTGTAGTGTCCCTTCACATCTGAATGCTTGTGTGTGGGACACAACAATTTAAGAGCCACTGGCTGTGCCTTTTTTCAGGTACCTGAATGAGACCCCCATGTGTGAGATATCTCTGCAAGAAGTGGGCTCTGTCTACCACCTACATTTTATATCATTAGGGTATTCACCAAATCAGGCTCTGGTTAAAAACATCATCATCATCTTGTTTCTGCAGTAATCAATTATGAGACAAATTCCACACAAGGAGCTCAGAGTCTTAATTTCTTTGTACTTTGAATGAAATTAGTCTGAACTGTCTGTACCAGAAAGGGGTTTACAACTCAGTATACATACAGAAGCAGTGCATTTTTACATTTTTATGCTAATGACAGATGGAAATTAGTTCCTTGCAGCTATGCTCTCTTCATCTCCTTATGAGTTTACAAGTTTTGTTCTTTGTATGAAGTATTTTGGTTTTTTAATTTCATCATATTATGGGGATACAAATATTGTTAAGGTTACATATAT
>VBSM01003218.1:7421828-7440945 GCA_008086735.1 Cheirogaleus medius | reverse complement strand
GAGGAGATTGTGGGCATCCTTGTCTAGTTCCAGATCCAAGAGGGAATGATTTCAGTTTTTCACCATTTAATATGATATTAGCAGAGGGTTTGTTGTAAATGGATTTGATGAATTTTAGGTATGGGCCATCTATGCCTATTTTGTTAAATAGTGGAAAGTAAGTTCCTAGTTCATGGTTCCTGATTTGCCTAGAATATGACCATTTACACTGGATTGAATTTCGGTTTGCTTATATAAGAACATAGGGCACTGGAACCACCTCAGACTAACGGCCTTCCATTTATTTTTTATCTCCATTTACATTATTACACAAGTCTTTTTAAAAAATATGTTTTCATTTTATGTGAGCAAATAACTACTTTATATTTCAGGTCAAACTGCTAAATATAGTTTTTCCGCATGGTAGCTTACACTTTACCTCTCCACCACTAATGTATGAGAGCTCTTATCATCCCCCATAATCACTAGCATTTGGTGTTGTCAATATTTTTAATTTTAATTCTTTTAGTGGTATATAGCTCTACTATCATTTACCTATATCTAAGTTGTCTAATTTATGTTTATGAAGTTGTTTGCAGTTTGTCCTAATTATTCTTCTGATGTATGCAAGGTGTGTAGTGATATATCTGTTTTATTTTTGATGATGGTAATTTGAATTTTTGTCAGTCTTTCTAGAAGGTTCTCAATTTTATATATCTTTTTCAAAATGGTATGAATTTGTTTTTCCTGAATTCATACTTTGAAACCTAACCTCCAAAGTGATAGTATTAGAAGGAGGGCCTCCAGGAGGTGAGTAGGTCATGAGGGTTCCACACTTATGAATGGGATTAATGCCCTTCCAAAAGATGCTTCTGAGGGCTGTTTCTTCTTTTATTTGCCCTCCTGTCTTCTACTATGTGAGGACACTTTTTCTCTCCTGTGGAGGACACAGTATTCAAGACATCATCTTAGAAACAGAGACCAGGCCCTCACCAGACACTGAACCAGCAGATGCCTTCACTTCAGACTTCCCAGCCTCCTGACTGTGAGAAATAAAATCCTGTTCTTTATAATTTACCCAGTCCATGGTATTTTGTTATAGTATAGTAGCAGAAATAGACTAAGGCAAACATCTTTTTGTTTCATCAATATTTTTCTATTGCTTTTTATTTTTAATTTCCTTCACTTCTGCTTTTCCCATTATTATTAGTTTCTTTCTGCTTCATTTGACTTTATTTTGCTGTTTTTTTTCTAGTTTCTTAAGTGATCATTTAGACTATTTATCTGAGTATTTTTCTCTGCTGTACTCTATGTACAGTCAATGCACTCTTTAATGATGGGGATACACTTTTTTTATTTCAGGATACTATGAGGGTACAAGCATTTTGGTTACATTTTATGTCTTTGCATCACCCAAGTGAGGGATAGAAGCATGCCCTTCCCCTCTACAATACTCACTGTGTCCTTTAGTTGTGAGTTTACCCAGCTCCAATCCCTTAATCCCTGGAGACTATTACTACCATGTGAGCACCATAGTGTTGATCAGTCAGTGTCAATTTGATGGCAAGTACAAGTGGAGCCCATTATTCTGATCTTGTGATACCTCACTTTGTATAATGGGCTCAAGCTCTATCCAGGAAAATATAAGGGGTGCTAGATCACTGCCAATTCCTATAACTGTGTAATATTCCATTGATACATATACCAAATTTTAATAATCCACTCATGAGTTGATGGGCCCTTGGGTTGTTTCCACATCCTTGCAATAGTGAATTGTGCTGCCATAAACATTCGGATGCAGATGTCTTTATTACAGAATGTCTTTTGTTCTTTTGGGTAGATGTCTAATAATGCTATTGCTGGATCACATGGTATTTCTATTTTTAGCTCTTTGAGGTATCTCCAAATTCTTTTCCACAGAGATTGCACTAATTTGCAGTCCCACCAGAAGTGTAAGAGTGTTCCTGTCTCTCCACATCCTCACCAGCATTTGTTGTTTTGGGATTTTTTGATAAAGGTCAATCTCACTGGGGTTAGGTGATAGCTCATTGTGGTTTCGATTTGCATTTCCCCAATGATTAAAGATGTTGAGGATTTTTTCATATGTTTTCTGGCCATTATTCTGTCTTCTTTTGAAAAGTTTCTGTTCATGTCCTTTGTCCATTTATTGATGGGATTGTTTGATTTTTTTCTTGTTGATTTTTTTGAGTTCTAAATAGAAGCTTGTTATCAGCCCTTCATCAGATGTGTAGAAAGCAAATATTTTCTCCCATTCTGTAGGCTGTCTATTCACTCTAATGATAGTTTCTGTGGCTGTGCAAAGCTTTTTAATTTGATCAGGTCTCACTTATTTATTTTTGTTGCTGCAGTGATTGCTTTGGGAGTCTTCTTAATAAATTATTTGCCTAGTCTGATGTCTGAAAGTATCTTCCCTACATTTTCTTCTAGGACTCTTAAGGTTTCATGCCTTAGGTTTAAGTCTGTTATCCATCTTGAATTGATTTTTGTGAGAGGCAAGAGGTGGGGATCCAGTTTCATTATTCTGCATATAGCTATACAGTTTTCCCAGCATCATTTATTGAAAAGAGATTCTTTTCCCCAGTGTATATTTTTGTCTGCTTTGCCAAAGATTATATTACCATATGCAGATGGTTTCATCTCTGGATTCTCAGTCCTGTTTCAAAGGTCTATATCTCTGTTCTTGTGCAGTCATGTGCTATTTTAGTTACTATAGCCTTGTAGTACAGCTTAAAGTCTGGTAGACTGATACCTCCCAATTTGTTCTTATTCCTCAAGTTTGCTTTGGCTATACTAGGTCTTCTCTGGTTTCATACAAAGCATAGAATTATTTTTTCTGAATCTGTAAAGAATGATGATGGTACTTTGATAGAGATTGCATTAATTCTGTAGATCACTTTAGGTAGTATGGACATTTTAATGATATTGATTCTACCAATCCATGAGCAAGGTAGATTTTTCCATCTGTTTACATCTTCTAAAATTTCTTTTCTTAGTGTTTGGTAGTCCTCCCTGTATATCTTTCTCACATCTTTAGTTAAATATATTCCTAGATATTTAATTTTCTTTGAGGCTATTGTAAAAGGTATTGCATTTTTTATTTGAATTTTGGCTTGACTGTTATTGGCGTATATGAAGGCCTCTGATTTGTGTGTATTGATTTTATATACTGAGACTTACTGAATCCATTTATCAACTCTAGGAGTCTCTTGGTTAAATCCTTGGTGTTTTCTAGATATAATATCATATCATTGGCGGAGAGTGAGAGTTTGATCTTATCTTCTCCCATTTGGATGCCCTTAATTCCCATCTCTTATCTAATTGCTCTAGCAAGGACTTGCAGCACTATGTTGAATAGAAGTGGAGATAGTGGGCAACCTTGTCTGGTTCTGGTTCTAAGTGGGAATGGTTTCAATTTTTCCCCAATCAGAATGATATTGGCCATGGGTTTGTCATAAATGGACTTGATAATTTTAAGGTATGACCTGTCTATGCCTATTTTGTTAAGAGTTTTTATCATAAAAGTGTGTTGGACTTTGTCAAATCCTTTTATGGCATCTATTGAGAGAATCATATGGTCTTTGTTCTTGCTTTTATTTATGAGGGAAATTGCATTTATAGATTTGCGTATGTTGAACCAGCCTTGCATCTCTGGAATAAAGCCCACCTGGTCAGGGTGAATTATTTTTTTGATGTGCTGCTGGATTCTATTTGCTAAAATTTTGTTGAGGATTTTTGCATCTATATTCATGAGGGATGTTGTTCTGTAGTTTTTTGTTGTTGTTGTTGTGTCCTTTCCTGGCTTTGGTATCAAGGTGATACTGGCTTCGTCGAATGAGTTAGGAAGAATACCATCTTTCTCAATGTTGTGGAATAATTTACATAGTATAGGTATGAGTTCTTCTTTTTATGTTTGGTAAAACTCTGAAGAGTAGCCATCTGGTCCAGAACTTTTCCATTTTGGGAGGTTTTTAATTGCTGCTCCAATTTCTGAGCTTGAGATTGGTCTATTCAGAAATTCTATTACCTCCTGAGTGAACTTAGGGAGGTTGTATGTTTCCAGGAATTTGTCAATTTCCTCCTAATTATGTAGTTTTTGAGCCTATAGGTTTGTATAGTAATCAAAAATAATGTTTTGTATTTCTGTGGTGTCTGTTGTGACCTCTCTTTTTTCATTTCTAATTGAGTTTATTAGAGTCCTTTCCCTTTGAATTCTTGTCAATCTAGCAAGAGGGGACACCTTTTGAGAAATACAGTAGTAGTCAATTTCACCATTGTGTAAACATCACAGAGTGCACTTACACAAATTTATTTGGTGTAGCCTATTAGACACCTAGGCTATATGGTACCGCCTATTGCTCTTGGCTACAAACCTTACAGCATGTTACTGTGCTCAATACTGTAGGCAGTTTTAAGACAGAGGTAAGTATTTGCATTTCTAAAGATAAAAAATATAACTTAAAAAGATAAAAAAAATGGCAAACACGTATAGGGCACTTACTATGGGTAGAGATTACAGGACTAGAAAAATTGCTCTGGGTGAGTCAGTGAGTGAGTAGTGAATGAATATGAAGGCCTAGGGCATTACTGTGCACTATTGTAGACTTTGTAAAACTGTACACTTAGGCTACAGCACTAAATTTATTTGAAAGTCATGTTTTCTTTAATAATAAGTTAACCTTACTTTACTGTAAATTTTTTACTTTATACACTTTTAATTTTGTTTTAACTTTTTGTGATAATACTTAGCTTAAAATATATATTGTACAGCTTTATAATATTTTCCTTCTTTATATCCTTATTCTGTAAGCTGTTTTCTATTTTATACCTTTTTGTTTCACTTTTTAAACTTTTTTGGTAAATACTAAGACTAAACTCACACATTAGCCTAGGCCTACACAGGATTAGCCCAGGTCAAGATCATCAGTATTACTATCTTCCACCTCCCCTTTCTACTGGAAAGTTTTCAGAGACAATAATATTTATAGAACTGCTTCTGTGATAGCAATGCCTTCTTCTGTAATGCCTCCTGAGGGACCTACCAGATCTAGTTTTACAGTTGAATGTTTTTGTGAGTAGAAAGAGTGCACTCTAAAATAAAACTAAAAAAAGGGTATACTAAATACATAAGCAATTATGTATTTATTATCAACTATTATGTATTATACATATGTGGTATACTTTTTTATGACTGGCAGCACCACAGATTTATATGCCAGTATCAACACAAACACCTGAGTGATGTGTTGCACTACCTTTTCACTAGGCAACAAAAATTTTACCTTTCCATTATGATCATATTTGTTGTCCATCATTGATCAAAATGTCATTATGCAGCACGATTGTATTTAGTGCTATAAATTTTTCTTTCTGTACTGCTTTAGCTATATCTTATAAATTTTAAAATCTTGTATTCAATTTTATATATTTTAAATTTTTATTTGAGTTATTGTCTTTGATTCATTGATTATCTAGTAATATGGTATTTAGTTTGGAGATTTTTCAAATGTTTGAATATTTTCACATTATCTTTCTGTTATTAATTTCTAGTTTGATTTTTATGCTAAGAATACACTCTACGTGATTTCAATTCTTTTAAATCTGTTGAGTTTTTAATGGGTTTATTACACTTAATATTTGCCAGGCAGTCGAAAAGAAAGTACATTCTGTTTTGGTGGGTAATATTATCTATAAATTTCAATTAAATCATTTTCTTTGATGCTTGTGTTTGTTTTCTAGGGCTGCCATAATAAAGTACCACAAACTGGGTGGCTTACCCAACAGAAATGTATTGTTTCACAGTTCTAGAGGCTACAATTTGAGATAAAGTTGTTGGGCAGGGTTAAGATTTTTTCCAAGTTCTTGAGGAAAAAATCTCTTCCATGCCTCTCTTCCAGCTTCTAGTGGTTTTCTGAAAATATTTGACTTTCCTTGACTTATAATGTATTACCTCAGTTCTGCCTTTATCTATACATGGGAGTCTCCATGTACGCACCTCTATGTCTAGACTTTCCTTTTTTATAAGAACACCATTATATTAAGCTATGACCTTTTATTGATTTTATCATCTACAAATACCCTATTTCCTAGCAAGGTCACATTCACAGGTACTGTAGGACTTCAACATATTTTAGGAGATGTACAATTCAACCCATAATAATCGCATTGCTTAGCTTTTTCATATCCTTCTATATCCTTGCTGATTTTCTATATAGTTCTCATCCATGTTGGAGAGAGTTTTTAATGGCCCAACTATACTTGTTGATTTATCTATTTCTCTACTAGTTCTAGAAGTTTTTGCTTCATGAATTTTGCAGCTGTTTTTTGATACATATACATAAAAGACTGTGATGTCTTTTTAGTGAATGATCATTTTTATATTATAATATGATGTGACATCTCTCTGTCTCCAGTTATATTTTTTCTCTGAATTCTGGTTTATCTGACATTAATCTCTCCCTTCTTGTTTTCTTTTGATTAATGTTTGCATGTGTATGTTTCTTTCATCATTGTACTTTAACCTATGTATGTTATTATATTTGAATCTAGTTTACTATAGACACTTCTAGTTGGATCACTTTTTAAAATCTACTTTGCCAATCTTTGTTATTTGATTAATGTATTTAAACTGTTAAATCTAATTTAATCATCAATAATTGAGGGCATATGTCTCTCATTTTTGTTTTATGTTGGTTGGCTGTTCTCTTTTTCTGCCTTCCTATGAGTTACTTGTTTTACTTGTTTCTGTTTGGACTGTATTTCTTTGTATAGACTTTTTTAGTGAAGTCTCCAGGTATTACACTATTCAATAAATGGTGCTGGGAAAACTGGATAAATACATGCAGAAGAATAAAACAGGACCCCTGTCTGTCACCACTTACAAAAGTGAATCAAAGATGGATAAAAGAATTAAATGTAAGGCATGAAACCATAAGAATTCCAGAAGAAAATGTGAGAAAAACTCTTTTAAATATCTGTGTAGGCAAAGAATTTATGACTAAGACTCCAATAGAAATTACAGAAACAACAAAAATAAATAAATCAGACTTAATTAGAGAGCTTTTGTACAGTAAATGAAATAATCAACAGAGCAAATAGACAACATACAGAATGGAGAAAATATTCACAATCTACACATCTGATGAAGGGCTAATATATAGAATCTACAGATAACTCAAACAAATGAGCAAGAAAAAATGAGCATCATAAAATGTGGATAAAAGACATGAACAGAAGTTTTTCAGATAGACAAATGGTCAAAAAACATATGAAAAAATGCTCAACATCACTAATCATCAGGGAAATGCAAATTAAAACCACAATGAGATATCACCTTACTCCTGTTAGAATGGCTTTTATTAAAAAGTCTAAAACCAATAGATGCTGGTGTGGATGCAGAGAAAGGAATACATATACACCATTGTTAGGACTGCAAATTAATATGGAAAACAGTATGGAGATTCCTCAAGGAACTAAATATAGACCTACCATTCAATCCAGCAATCCTACTACTGGGTATCTACCCAAAGGAAAAGAAGTCATTTTATCAAAAAGACACCTGCACATGAATGTTTACTGCAGCACAATTCACAACTGCAAAGGTCTGGAATCAATCCAACTACTCATCAATTCATGAATGGATTAAGAAAATGTGGGTGCACGTGTGCACAGACACACACACACAAAATGGGGTACTATTCAGCCATATAAAGGGATGAATTAATGCCTTTTGCGGCGATTTGGAATGAATTGGAGACCATTATCACAGGCAAAGTATCTCAAGAATGGAAAACCAAACACCACATATACTCTCTAATAAATTAGAACTAACCAATTGACACACAAGTGAGAAGTAAAAGTCATTGGAAATCAAGCAGGGGGGGGGGAGGAACCAGGGGAAGGGCAAAAGTCCACCTAACAGGTACAGTGATCGTTTTTGGGTGATGGGCACATTTACAGCCCTGACTGGAGCCATGTAACAAAAACATTTGTACACCCTTAATATTTTGAAATAAAAAAAATGGCAACCATTATTAACATAATAAATGAATATATATGTATTGCTTTTCATCATGCTTGATAAATACAGCATGAACAAAATTTTCAATGTATACTTTTCACAAGATAATAAGTTAAATTTTTTTAATCTTGATTTGTGGTGCAGTAGTGTGAATCAATTCAAAACAGTTAAAATTCAGCAGTTATTCCCCAACAATTACAAACTAAACTCTGCCCAGGCTTCCAGAGTGAGCAGACAAAATGTTCTCAACTAAACATCCATGAAGTGGTGGCAATGAAACCAGTTACCAGTAGGAATCTTTGGAATGCAAGTGTCCCCCTCCCTCCCAGACGTAATATAAATTTGTTTAAAAAATTCGTACGATGCTGAGGGCTACTATCAAGGTATGTTGTTGCATAGGGTTAACAAGGTGGTAGATGGATGGGCTGGTTTGTTTACACTAGTCTGAGACAAACCACAACTAGAAACTTCTTTCAAGAAGATAATTTCCACATGCACACTGTAACTAATGCTTTTCAAGTGAAGAGATGGAATGGTGGTTGGTAGCTGCTGGTGCTGGGTTGATTTTTTCTGAAGTCCCAAACTCATCAGAGGCCTAAAAAAGTTTAAACTTTTGGTTTTTTGTTCTATTGGCATCATAACTGCCCTGTTGTGAATATTTTGTTCATTAGTACAAAAACGTTTGTTGGCTCTTGTTCTTGCTCAACAAGAATGGTACTTCATAATAATAACAAAGGAAACAAGAGGAAACCCTAAAAGGAAGGGTGGAAGCTCCTCCCCGCAGAGTTCCAGTCCAAGTCTAAGCCGGGTGTGCAGTTTGCCTGGAGCCGACGTCACCCCCACCCCCGCGCCATGCCCACCGCCCCAGCAGAGGCGGGATGGAGAGGGGAGACCTCCAACACGGCCTGAACAGCCTTCCCTTCCTTAATCCTCTCTGGCGCCCTCTTGCCTCAGTCCTCAGAAAGTGAGAGGCTGCTGAAGTTGGGCGGGAGGTGGCTGGGGTAGAGGCTGGGGGACTGGGGGGCACTCAGGTAAGTGTTGCGGTCAGTCCGCGAGTGGGTGGGCTGCGGGGCGGCATCCACAGGCGGCGCGGGGGTTGCTCTGTGGCACCGGCGAGGACGGCTCTTCAGGCGGCGCCAGGCGCTGCTGCTGCCAGCTGGGGTAGTAGGTGGCAGCGGCCGCGGCGGCGAAGATGTGGGTCTAGATGGCGAGCGGCGTGATGAGGCTGCTCAACCCCGGGCCCAAAGCGAAGGAGCTCGGCGCAGGAGCCCGTCCCCAGGTCCTCGGCGCCCGGCGTCCCGCGAAGGCGCAGCACTCCGCCCGTCGGGGCGCACAGGGCGTGGAGGGCGGCCGCAGAGCAATGGATGCATGCGAGAGAAGGGGCTGTAAAGCTGCGGCTGCAATTCTAGGTCCCCGTAGGCTGGCGGTGGCCCCACGGAAGCCGGGGAAGCTGAGGCTGTAGTGCCGATTGGGCCGCAGCTCCCGCGGGAAGCCCAGGCGCGGCGCCTCGGGCTGCAGGGGCGCAGGTGCCCCAGGCCCACACCCGGCGCAGGCCGCTGCTCTTCCTCACGCGGACGAGTGACGGCGCGGCCGCTAGGGGCAGAAGCCGGTGGTGTGGGAGGTGCGGGTGCTCGATCTTGCCTTTAGGGGGCCGCGCCGGGCTGGCAGCTCCGGTGAGCCCGAAGTGGCGCTTCTCGCCTGGCACGTGCCGCTCTCCCCCGAAGCAGCGTGGAGTTGACCAGGGGACCACTACTGCCCTTCTGCTGCCACTGCAGGTACAGAGAGTGCCGTCTGCGTTCGCCAGCCCTTCTCCTGCAGGAGCAGTCCGGAATTTGTTCTCCTTTTTCAGCAGGGCTGTGTTGCTCGCCTCCACCACATGGTCCTGGACAGTGTTGTAGGTGGCCGTCTTGTCCAGCACGCTGTGCAGACTGAGGTTGGGCAGGGATTTCTCCGCTTGCAAAAGAAGTCGGTATTTTAGGGAGGAGCCCTCAGGGCAGCAAAGCTTGGCTCAAACCAAGAAGAATAATGGGCAAGGGGGGTGGAGACCAAAAGTTGCTGGGTGGAGGAGAAAAGCGGGAGAGGGAAGGGGCGTGCACCGGCTGCTAGGGGTGTCCTGGAGTGCGGAGAGCAGGGAAAGGAAGAGAAGCGGAGGGCGCCTCCGTGCCCGATGCCTGGCCCGCCCCGCAGAGAGCCGGGGGCAGCTCTGGGCAGCTCGGGCGGCAGGAACCTCAACACTTTTTAATAACAATAAAGATAATTCTCAACTAAGTAAGTAGAGAATAAATATACCTAAATATTAATACAATAAAGGACATATATGGCAAGCCTTCAGCATCTTATGCTGTGGTGAAAAACTGAAATATTTTCCACTAAGATCAGGAGCAAGACAAGGATAGCCTCTGTCGCCACTTTTATTCAATATAGCACTAGTTTAGTCCTATATAGAGCACCTAGGCAGCAACAACAACAAAAATTATCTAAGTCTGAAAGGAAGAAGGTTGTATGCAGATCATATGATCTTGTATGTGGAAAAACCTAAGGGCTCCACCAGAAAACTGTTAGAACAAATAAATAAATTCAGTAAAAAGATACAAAATCAACATGCAAAAATCAGTTGTGCTTCTATATACTAAAAACAGTCTGTTCAACTATAAAAGGTTAACTCAAAACATCAAAGATTTTAACATAACAGCTAAAACTATAAAAGTCTTAGAAGATAACAAAAGGGAAAAGTCTTCATGACATTGGGTTTGGAAATGATTTCTTGTATCTAAAAACCAGAAGTACAGGCATTGAAAGAAAAAAAATTTACTTCATCAAAATTAAAACATTTTGAGCATCAAAGGATACTATTAAAGTAAAAAGGCAGCTCTCTCATAATGGGAAAAATATTTGCAAATTACATATCTGATAAGGGATTAATATTTACAATATATTTTAAAATAATAAGAAAACCCAACTTAAAAATAAGCAAAACACTGTAATAGACATTTCTTCAAAGATAAGCCCTGTGATCAATAAGTATGCAAAAAGATGTCTTACATCATTACTAGGGAAATGTAAATTAAAACCTTAATCAGATACCATTTCACATGTATATGTTGGTTATTAAAACAAGTAAGTAAATAAAAACAGAAAACAAGTGTTAGTGAGGATGTGCAGAAATTGGAACCCTTTGGGATTACTCATGCAGCCACTGTGGAAATCAATGTGGTAGTTTCTTTAAAGACCTAAACATAGAATTAACATATGATCCAGCAATTTCACTTCTGCACATATGTGTTCCGGCAAGTGTTAACAGCTCTTGATACAGCTCTTAAGTGTTAACAGCTCTTGATGCAGGAAATAACCAGGTGGCACATGGAGAGTCGGAGAACTGTCTTTATTCGGTCTGCACCCTCAGCTGTCTTCTGCTCTTCTGACCCCCCTTCCCTGGTCTCCTCCTGCTTTTATACCTTTGGTAGGACTCAAAAAGCATCTAATCAGCAACAAGCATTAACAGCCAATCAGCAACAAGCATTAACATCCAATCAGCAACAAGCTATAACATCCAATCAGGAACAGTGGGATTCGAAAATTACCCAATCAGGATCACGCAAGCAGCGCGGCCGGAGGACTAGAGCAGGTGGCTGAGCATAGATCACGGGCCCCGACTGGCACACGAGGCCCAGCTCCAGCAGCGCGCACCTGCCCGCGTGGCCTCCAGCCGGCCCCGTGCAGCACCGGCCTGCGGGGATGCGGCGAGGGGCCGCATCCCAGCGCCCGACAGTTTTCCCCATCATTCCCCCCTTTTGATGCCCTTATCAGTTTACACAGAGGCATCAACCTCTCTATGAATCTAATAACTGTGTTGAGCAAGCAGGGTCCCATGGTTACCATCAGAAGGATCTTTTAGCCCTTTGACTTTGGTAGCTACAATTCCTGGTTGGTTTAACAGCATTCTTCCCCAGAGAGCCCCAACCAAGAACACAGAGGCACCCCATGTAGACCCAGAAAAGGATTACCAAGAAACAAGTTAGTCCAGTCTCTTGGGGCGGAGGCCCCAAGTCCAATTCCCATAAGAGTCCAGACCAGTGGTCCTATTCAGTCCTTGGCTTCCAGCCAGATCCAGGGGCAATCCACATACATTGTCCCTTTTGTCTTGGGTATACCTGAGGGCTTGGATGAGCACACATAACTCTGCCCTCTGGGCTGACCATCCCTGAGGCAGCAGGGCTGACCTGATGACTTGGCTCTCTGTGGTGACTGCGTAGCCAGCCAACCGTTTGCCGTCCTGGATGTAGCTGCTGCCGTCCGTGTAGAGCTCCAGGTCAGGCACCGGCAACGAACTATCTTTCAAGTCTGACTGGCTTGCATAGACCTCCTCCACGGCCTCAGCACAGTCATGGTCTGGGGGCCTTGGCCCAGTAAGAAGGAAGGTGGCAGGGTTCAAGGTCCGCACAGTCTCGATGGTGACTCATGGGTCCCCACACAGCAGTCCCTGGCACTGTTCCAGCAGACCACTAGAAAGCCATCGGTGCCCCGATGTGTTCACCAAAGCCACCATTGTGTGCGGGACCTGCACACAGACACCCTGCCCAAGCACAAGCCCGTCCACCTCCTTGACCAGCAAGACGGTCGCTGCCAGTGCCTGCAGAAAAGGCAGCCATCCCGACGCTACCGAGTCCAGCCACTTGGACAGACAGGCCACTGGCCTCTGCCAGGGGCCCACAGTCTGCACCAGTACCTCCATAGCTACCTGCCTCTCACCTCTGAGGGCAGCCTGTTCAGCCTCCTCAAGCCGGGCCTGGAGCTCCCGCACCATCTGTTCCAGTGTCTTCTTCAACTGTTCCAGGTGTGCACTTGTGTCCTGCTCCTTCTTCAGCTCCTCAGCCATCATGGCGGCATCAATGATGGCTTTTTTGGCCTTCTCTTCTGCCTCCCGCCTCTCTTGGGCAGCCTCCTCCACCTGGTTCAGGAGGCCTGTGTTCTGCGAATGCAGGAGGTTGAGGCACTCGGTGGCCTCCAACAGCTCCTGCTCCGCCAGCCGCCGGCTGCGCTCACCCTGCTCCAGCGCGGCCCGCAGCTCCTCCCGCTCAGAAGCCAGCAGCGCAGCCCGGCGCTCCAGGGCCTGCGCCTGCTCTCGGAGCTCAGCTGCCAGCCGCCGCTCCTCATCCCGCCCTGCCTGCTCCTCCTTCAGCTGGGCCTGCAGCAGCCGTGTGGCTGCCTGGGCCTCCTTGGCCTGACGGGTAGCATGCCCAGCTGCAACTCCAGGTCATTGCGGGCCTGGGTCTCAGCGTCAGGGAGGCCTGCAGGGACTCCACTGCCCACTGGTGGTTGCGCTTCAGGTTAGCGCACTCCTCATCTTTCTCTGCCAGCTTCTTCTTGGCCTCCTCCAGCTCCTTGGTTCTCTGGATGGCGTCTGCCTCATACTTGCTCAGCAAGTCCCGTCCCAAGAGAGGCACCAAACAGTCTGGCATGTAGAGGACCTCGTGCCTTATCTGATGGCCCCCCATTTGGCATACCCAGGACTGGCAGAAGGGTCTGGCTACCTGAGTTCCGGTAGCTCCAACTATAGTTGTTTCTCGTTTTGTAAGCAGGGCCATGGGGGATGTCACAATTAAGTGTTCTGCTCCAGCGTCCACCATGAATGTCACTTGCTGGCCCCCATTCATCTTGACCATGGGTTCCTGAGGGCTGAAGGAACCAGGTTGGCCCAACTCGGAGTCAATGCCAGCGAGCTCCACTAGCTCTTGGGCTTCCGGTTTCTGCTGGATAGTCCTGAACGGGGCCCTCCCTTGCAACAGGTGACTTCCCTTGTGGGGGCATTCATTCTTCCAGTGGCCGAACCCCTTGCAATTGGCACACTGGTCTCTTGCCAGGGGTGCCCGTCCTCTTGTTCCCCCCCTTTTGTGGGGGTCCAGGCTGCACTAGCTGACTTCCCTTGTGGGGGCATTCATTCTTCCAGTGGCCAAACCCCTTGCAATTGGCACACTGTTCTCTTGCCAGGGGTGCCTGTCCTCTGGTTTCCTCCTATCGTGGGGGTCCAAGCCGCTTGGACGAGTCAGGTCTACCGAGGGCAGCAGCCAGGAGGGCAGCCTTTTTCTTCATCTTCTGATCTTTCTCCCTCCGAGCGATCCAATCCCGGTTGACATACACCTTGTGGGCCACCTCCATGAACTGTGTGATGCTCATGCCTGCAAATCCTTCAAGTTTCTGCAGCTTCCTCTGGATGTCAGAGGCCAATTGCCCAACGAATGCTGCATTCACCATCCTCTGGTTTTCTGCTGCCTCCAGGTCAAGAGGTGTATATATTCGGTATGCCTCACAGAGGTGCTCGTAGAAGTCATAGGGTGACTCCTCTGGCTTCTGGGTAATTAGGGCAACCTTGTTCATGTTGGTTGGCTTTTTGGCCCCTTCCCACACTCCTTGGAGAAGAGCCTCTCGGTACCGCTCCAGTGCTGCTTGTCCTTCTGGTGTGTTGAAATCCCACTCTGGGTTGGGTTCGGGCACCACTCATGATGCCCATTGTTCCACATCCAGGATGCCCACCGGCACCCGTTCCTGCAGCCACTTCCGAGTTCCAGTCATGATCCAACGCCGCTCTTCAGTACTGAAAAGGGTCAGTAGGAGTTGCCGGCAATCTTCTCATGTGGGATGGTGAGTCTGGAAGATAGATTCCAGGAGGTCGACGAGGGCTTGCAGTTTCTCTGAGTAGGACAGGGTATGATGCTTCCAATTCAATAGGTTGGTGGTGGAGAAAGGCTGATAATACAGGGCAGGTTGCCCCGGCTGGATGGTTCCGTCATCCCGAACCTGCAGTGGACCTCGCATTTCACACAGAGGCATCTGGAAGGCTGGGGCAGACTGCAACCGGAGGACGAGTGGTGGACATGCCAGCGGTAGAGTCCCAGTCACCACTCTCCATATGAAATTTATCAGCCTGCACCTTAGAACTATTGGCTTGGATTCAGACCCTCCCATGTTTTAACTGGTTTAACCAGCACTCCTGTTCCCTACACCACCGACAACACTCCCTTTCTGAACCTTGTCCCTGCCCACACTCTGGTCTCCGCTCCAGCTCCTCTCCTTTCTCTTAGACAAGGGGTAGGGGCTTGGCTACATCCCTTGAGGGAACTTAGGCACATCTTGGCTAAAGCGTGATCACTGTTATGACGTTGCCACAGAACCCCAGGTTAGGACCCAGTTAAACCCCGTAGCTGTGGGGCTACAGACACAATGACCAGAAGCAGTCACTGTGTTCCTTCCACTCACATTACACATTCTCTCCCCTAGGGGATCCCTGTCCTTAGGAGCCAATGGGGCTCCTCTTCCATCGAGGGGCCTACCCCTGAGAGCTGGTTGGGCTCCTCTTCTGTCCCAGTGACAGGCCTACCCGTAGGAGCTGGTTGGGCTCCTCTTCCGTCTCGCTGACGGGCCTCTACTCTAGGAGCTGGTTGAGCTCCTCTTCCGTCCCACTGACGGGCCTACTAGGAGCTGTGGGCTCCTCTTCTATCCCACTAAGAGCCTACACCCTAGGAGCTGGTTGGGCTCCTCTTCCGTCCCACTGACGGGCCTATCCCTAGGAGCCAATGGGGCTCCTCTTCCATCCCACTGACAGGCCTACATCCTAGGAGCTGGTTAGGCTCCCCTTCTGTCCCACTGACAGGCCTATACCCTAGGAGCTGATCAGGCTCCTCTTCTGTCCCACTGATGGACCTACTAGGAGCTGTGGGCTCCTCTTCCGTATCACTGATGGGCCTACTCGGGCGGATCCCCGGGACCCTACCTTGTCCGATGTCCTGGCCGCTGTTCCAGCTGGCTCAGCCCGGCAGCCACCTGCTTGGCCTCCTGCTGTGGAGACCAGCACCTGCCAGGAGGCCTGTTGCAGCATGGCCACCCGCCGTCCTGTGTCAGTGCCCCTGCTCCCCCTCCCTCAGCAAGGCCTTTGGCAAGATTGCCCTTGGCCAACAGCTCTTGACGCTGAAGGAGAGAGATGCTGCCGCTGTCCGCCATCCCGATCCGACTCGGTGGCTTCAAGGTGCCAGCACGGTCGGTTTCCCGGTCAGGGAACCAAAATGTTACGGCAAGTGTTAACAGCTCTTGGTAGTGTTAACAGCTCTTGATACAGCTCTTAAGTGTTAACAGCTCTTGACACAGGAAATAACTGGGCGGCACGCGGAGATTAGGAGAACTGTCTTTATTCGGTCTGCATCCTCAGCCATCTTCTGCTCTTCTGACCCCCTTCCCAGTTCTCCTCCTGCTTTTATACCTTTGGTAGGACTCAAAAAGCATCCAATCAGCAACAAGCATTAACAGCCAATCAGCAAAAGCGTTAACATCCAATCAGGAACAGTGGGATTCAAAAATTACCCAATCAGGATCACGCAAGCAGCGTGGCCGGAGGATGGGAGCAGGCGGCCGAGCATAGAGCGCGGGCCCAGACCGGCACACAAGGCCCAGCTCCAGCAGCGCGCACCTGCCCGCCGCGGCCTCCAGCCGCCCTGTGCAGCACCGGCCTGTGGGGATGCAGAGCTGCAGGGAGGCGGCGAGGGGCCGCGTCCCAGAGCCCAACAGTTTTCCCTATCATATGCACAAAAGAATTGAAAGACTTAGGTGTTTGTTTATCCGTATCTATAGCATCTTTATTCACAATAGCTAAAAGGTGAAAACAAACCCAAATGTCCATTAATGGATGAAAGGAGAAAGAAAATTTGGTATTTATATGCAATGGAACATTATATAGCCTTAAAAAGGGATGAAATTCTGAGTCATGCTACAACGTGGGTGAATCTTAGAGTTACTATGTTAAGTGAAATAAGCCAGACATTATCTGAGGGACCTAGAATATTCAACTTAATGGAGATTTCAAATTAACTTTACGTTTAAGAGATTCATTTCTCTGCCAAGTGTCACCATGCCAACCACACAACTTTGTCTACTTTGAGTGTGCTATTAGAGTCCTTATTGATCTCTGAGAATTTCCCTCAATTTGTCTAATAGAATAAGCCTCCAATTAACCACAAGTTCCAAGGGAAAAAAATAAAGTTTTAACTGTGGCTAATTGGGAGTTTGTTTAACAAGGCTCTATGGGTGCTCAACTTTGCCAAACTCATTAAAAGTTTCTCACCACAATCCCAGAAGCCTGAATTAATGAGACTCCGAACATTACTCTTCCAATTAAGGCCCTTCTTGCACATGCTTGGGGCACATAGATACCAACGACTAAATGCCTCACTGTCTTTGTTAGTGAAAATCCCCATTCCCATTGTTGTAAGGGGGAAAAATGAATTAGTTTTGTAAATTTATCTAGGCTATAAGGGCACTTAGAAGTGTCCTTAAAATTCTGTTTACAAACTTTTTATATGATCCATTGAGTAATAGAAGACTCTATAATCTTTCTTAAACATTTTAGAATGAATATAAATTAAAATATACATATGTAAAGGATACTGTATTAAGTCCAACAAACAAACCCAACAGTGGTTAGAAAGGATTGTGTGGCAATTTCTGAAACCTTGAAAGTTGGTGAGATGTTCTTATTTCAAGTAGCTCTTTGCTTCTTAACAATTTAATATGAAAGCATTTAAGAATACTATAAATAATAACCAGTTATATAATATCTTGGATAGTCACTTTATTCATGTGTACTATATTTGTATAATAAAGGGGTGGGAGCTATTAGGCCATTTGGTTTTTGAGGTCCTTTTCATCTCCAGTTGTCGTAGTATATTTTTGATATATTTACTTGCAATGACAGTAGGCATCAGAGTGCTAAGGCATTCCAGATTGTTAAAGTCACAAGGATTCTGATCCAAGACTCAAGAGCCCAGATTCCCATACTGATTAACCATAGCCACTCACTCAGGTGCCTCTCTGACAGAAATACATATGGTGCTTAATGCCAGGCAGAAGATCCTTTTTATTTATGTTTTTTTAATTGATACAAATGTTTGTACATATTTATGGAGTAATGTGATATTTTGTTACAACTATAGACTGTGTAATGATCAAGTCAGGGTATTTGGGGTAACTATCACCTCATGTATTTATTATTTCTATGTGTTGGGAGCATTTCAGATCCTCTCTTCTAGTTATTTTGAAATATACAATACATTATTGTTAACTATTAGTCACTCTACTTTGCTGTCAAACATTAAAACCTATTCCTTCTATCTAGCTGTATATTTGTACCAACCTCTCTTCATCCCCCCTTCCACAACACACTTTTCTCAGCCTCAAGTGCCTATCATTCTACTCTCTACCTCTATGAGATCAACTTTTTTTTAGCTCCTACGTATGAGTTAATTCATGCAATATTTGAAAAAGACCCTTTTTAGGCCAGGCACAGTGGCTCACGCCTGTGATACCAGCACTTTGGGAAGCTGAGGCCAGAAGTTCAAGACCAGCCTGTGAAACACAGTGAGCCATCTCTACAAAAATTAAAAAAAATTAGCCAGAAACGGTGCACATACCTGTAGGTCTTAACTTGGGAGCCTGAGACAGGAGGATCATTTGAGCCCAGGAGTTTGAGGTTACAATAAGCTATGATTGTGTCACTGCACTCCAGCCTAGGTGACATAGTGAGATGAGAAAGAGAGAGAGAACCCTTTTTAAATATTATTATTTTTGGTTGTTTCCAATCCTCAATTTATTTGCTTAGAGAAGTTTTTTAACCTCCGTTTGTTCTGTCTGTGTACTTTCTGCCTAGATTCACAGGAAATCCCAGCTCTTTATAAATACCCTTAGGGGGGGAAATTTGGAAATGTGGCCCCCAGGGCTTTCCATAATAAAAGAAAGCTAAAGATTTGTTTTGCTCTTTTTTATTTTTTATTTTTTGAAACACAGTCTTACTCTGTTGCCAGGGCTAGAATGCCGTGGCGACAGCCTAGCTCACAGCAACCTCAAACTCCTGGGCTTGAGCAATCCTTCCGCCTCAGCCTCCCAAGTAGCTGGGACTACAGGTATGCACCACCATGCCCAGATACATTTTTTCTATATAGTTTTAGTTGGCCAATTAATTTCTTTCTATTTAGTAGAGACAAGATCTCACTCTTGCTCAGGTTAGTTTCAAACTCCTGACCTTGAGCGATCCTCCCGCCTCAGCCTCCCAGAGTGATA
>VBSM01003218.1:7376308-7387100 GCA_008086735.1 Cheirogaleus medius | reverse complement strand
CAGTTCACAATTGCAAAGTTGTGGAATCAACCCAGGTGCCCATCAATACATGAGCGGATCAACAAAATTGGTATATGTATACCATGGAGTACTATTCGGTTTTAAGAAACAATGGTGATATAGTACCTCTTGTATACTCCTGGATACAGCTGGAACCCATTCTACTAAGTGAAGTATCTCAAGAATGGGAAAACAAGCACCACATGTACTCACCAGTGAATTGGTATTAATGGATCAAAACCTAAGTGGACATATAGGAATAACATTTGTCCAGTGTTGGGTGGGTGGGAGGGGTGAGGAGGGGATGGGTATATGCAAACATAATGAGTGAGATGTGCAACGTATGGGGTATGGTCATGTTTGAGGCTCTGCCTCGAGGGGGGATGGGGCATGGGCAATATACATAACTGTAATATTTGCACCCCCATAATAGGCTGAAATAAAAAAACTAACTTATCTGAAATCAAAACTGCCACAACAGCCTTCTTTTTGCTTCTGTTTGCTTGAAATACTGATTTCAATCCCTTTGCCTTTAGTCTACATGCATTCTTGCAAGTTAGTTGTGTTTCCTGAAGACAGCAGATACTTGGCTTATATTTTTTGTTATCCATTCAACCAGCCTATGTCTCCTGAGTGGGGAGTTTAAGCCATTCACATTTATTGAGAGAACTGATACGTGGGTCAAATTTCTGTTCATTCTGTTGTTTTGGACTTTCTTGCTTTGTTTTCTCTGTTAGCCATTGTGGTATCTGGCCTTTAATCTTTAGCTTTTGAGAGAATTTACATTTGTGAGTGTTTATTATGCTGATCCATGTGTAACACTGTTTTGAGAACTTCTTGGATGGCTGGTCTTGTTTTTGTGAATTCCCTCAGTCTTTGCTTATCTGAGAATGCCATTATTTCTCTTTCATATATAAAACTTAGTTCTGCAGGGTACAAGATTCCAGGCTGGGCATTATTCCATTTCAGAAGAGTGAGAATGGGGCCCCAGTCTCTCCTTGCTTGTAAGGTTTCAGTTGAGAAATCTGACATTACTTGGATTGGCTTTTATTTGTATGTTACTTGCTTCTTTCACCTTATAGCTCATAGAAGGGCCTCTTTAGTTGATATTTTGGTCAGTCTGATGACTACATGTCATGGTGTCTTCCTGTTTGTGTTGAGTCTCCCAGGGGTTCTTTGAGCTTCTTGTGCCTGGATATTTAGATTTTTAGCAAGGCCTGAGAAATTTTCCTCAATTATATCTTCATCCAACCATTGCATGTTTTCTTCTTCCCCTTAGGGAATCTACAACAACCTCAAGTTAGGTTTCTTCATATAATCCCACATTTCTTGTTGGCTTTGCTCTTTTCTCTTATTTCTCTGTTCTATGTCTGTGACTAACATTTAATTGGATGGTGTTATCTTCAATCTCTGAGATTCTTTCTTCTGTTTGACCTACCCTGTTCTTGAGGCTTTCCACTGTGTTTTGTAGTTCCCTGAATAGATTCTTCATTTCCAGGAGTTCAGTTTGATTTTTCTTTTATATTTCCATTTCTTTAGTGAATTTTTCTTCTAAGTCCTGGATTTTTTGTGTGGTTTCTTGTGTTGGTTATCCATTTTTCTTGCATATCATTGAGTTTCCTTATAATCCATGTTCAAAATTCTTCTTGTGTCATTTTAGTGTCTGAATTTGGTTAATGTCCATTGCTTGAGAGCTGGTGTTCCTCTTTGGGGGAGTGCTTTCTGTGTGATTCCTCATACTTCCAGAATTCTTTCGCTGAGCCCTTCTCATCTGGATCAGTGGTTATTTTTTTCATTTGGGAAGTAATACGCTCTGTGTAGCCTCTGTTCCTATAGGTGCTATAGTAGCGAGGCAGCCTGGATGTGTGCACTTCTATGGCTGCTTGCTCTGCTGCTGGGGGAAGCTGCTGTTGTGTGGTTGAGAGCTCTTCCACCACTGTTGAAAGGCTACTCCTGATGGAATGGGTTACTAGGGGAGCCTATTATGGCCTCTTGCGGGGATTCTGGTTCCTTGACCACAGACCTCACTGTTGGCAGCTGACAGGGGGAGGAGATCCAGCCCCAGCATTTTGATCCTACTTGGTGACCTAACTGGTCTGAAGTGCAAAGTCACTGGGTTGTCAGCTATCGATCTGTGCCAAGGCTGGGTGGATTCACCCTAATCGCAGAAGGAAAATGGCTTTTCTTGTCTCATCTTACCTCCAGGGGTGGAGCCTACCACTTTTGGGGTGAAAGATGCTGGCTAGGGGGAGGGGGTAATTCCCTAGTCTGCTGGGAGCCCTGGCACCCCAGTGCCTGTAAGTACTGCAGGTGTTAGCCATATTTTTTGCTTTAATATTGATGTTTTTGTCTTTCTGGAACTTGTGCACACATAGTCTGTGCATTTTTCAAGTTGATATTAAATTAAAATTTTTGAAAATGAGAATTGTTAATCAATAGAAGTAGCATAAAACAATCGTTGGCCATGTTTTATTTGTATTCTACTCTAAAAATATAAGAAGAGTTCTGTGTGCTTGCTATTAGCTTCAAAGAATTAACTATTTGTTTACCAGCTTGACTTATTCCTTTATGAAATTTTAATTGTTTCAAGAATAAAATAAGATGTAACATTGCATTGGAACTCTAACCATAAAAGTATTTACTTAACCTGGAGAGGAAAACAAAGTTTACCTTCTTACCTTGTCCAAATCAAGGTCAGAAAAATGGTTTAAACAAATTTTCTCCTCAGGCAGTTTTAAGAAGTTCTTCAGATGAACAAAGCATCATTTGTATGTTATTTCAAAGGGTCAATTATGTTCTGCTTTGTATAAAATGTGGCGTGTTAGTGCTGCACAAAGCCTCTGGAAACACAGCCTTGAGAGTGCAATAACATGAGTATGCACAGGGAGCATTTCATACAGGTAATGTGTGTTGGAGTGCAGGTGATAGGGCCCAATTGAAATACAAGGGCAGACACTGGGGCTGAACACACGGAAATATTTTTACCTTTGCATGTGTGTAAATGATCCATTTTGAGTTAATTTTGTATAGGTTTGTGGAAGGAGTCCAACTTCCTTCTTTCTGTATGGTTGATACCCAGATCTCCTAGCACTGTTTGTTGTCAGTACTCTTGTTTTCCGATCGAAATGTATTGACGCCTTGTTAATAACCAGTTGGCTGCATAGGCCAGCAGCCCTCCGGTAGCCAGCGGCAGGCAGAAATTTGGAGTGGGAAATACAAAACAACGAAATTGCAAAACCTGACAAATACCATTCAGAATTGGAAAAGAGCATCTTGCTTGCTTTAGTAGAAAATTCCAAACGTGCTGGAATGCTAGAAAAGTGACACGCGGACTATCTCCCTGGAGCCGCAGCCTTGTGGGGGGGGGGTGCGGGGGTGGTCAGGGGAACTCCAGGCCAGATCCGGACGATTGTGCCTGCCAGGGTGAGCAGGGAAAGTGGAGCGTTTGCACTTCTGCCCCACGTCCCAGCAGCTGCCAGTGTGTTGGGAGTCCTGAACTGTGTGACTGAGGGCTAGAGCTCAGCTGTGGGGGTAACTGCCAGTGCACATGAGAGGGACCAAACCCCTCAGGAAGGAACCTTGCAAAAGAGGCCAGAGGGAGAACACCATCAGCCAACGTCCACCTTACTGAGGTACGAGTGAGTGAGGCGCATGGCCAAAATCCAGCAGAGAGAGCCTGAGTGTGAGATGGGAGGAGGAACATGGGATAAAAACAGATGTTCTCAAGCAGCTAGAAATAGAAATACCATTTGACCCAGCAATAGCATTGTTGGGCATCTACCCAAAACAGCATAAATCATTCTATTTTAAAGACATCTGCACCCGAATGTTTATGGCAGCACAATTCACTATTGCACGGTCATGGAAACAACCCAAGTGCCCGTCAATTCATGAGTGGATAACTAAAATGTGGTATATGCTCACAATGGAATATTACTCAATTCTCAGAAACAGCGGTGAGCTAACACCATTTATGGATTAAGTTTAAGCCCGTTATCCAAAGTGAAGCGACACAAGATATGGAAAATGGGCTCCACATCTACTCGCTATCAAATTGGTACTGACTGTTTAAAACTATGATACTCAAATGGTGGTAGTGTTCACCAGGGATTGGGGGGGCGAGACCCACATCATAGGGATGTGGAGAGCATTGTGGGGGGGAAGGGCATACCTCTAACCCTTCTTAGGGAGAGGCAAAGTTATACAATGTATCCAAAATGTAAAAAAAAAATCTTTTGTTGGATGGAGGGCAGGCGGGAGGGGGGAGCAAGTGTAGAGTTACATAATGGGTGCGGTGCGCGCTACCTGGGGATTGGACACTCCTGAAGCTCTGGCATGTGAGGGGGTAGGGGCAATATATGTAACCCTAACTATATTTGTACTCCCATTATATGATGAAATAAAAGGAAAAACAAAACAAAACAAAAAACATGTTCTCAATAAAAAGATGTTTTGGGAAAGAAAATGACAAACTTTTTATCAGGAAAAGTATATCTTTTCTTCTTTAACCGGCTTTTTCTCAACTCGCCCTAAGACGCTGGGGGTGGCTCTCATGTAATTAATCTGTTGGCAAAGAAAGTCTGGAACATGAATGTGGGGTCAGTAACCTGTCACAGAGCTACAACCAGGAAAATTAGAATAGTGTAGTCACTTATTTAAGAATACATTCAGGTAAACATCTGCACTCTATAAAACGCTTCAATGGCAAAGAAACTCTTATAATCTTCTGAAAATTATCATTATTAGTGGTATAATTCTGAATGTCATGTATCTTAATTGGAATTCATACAGGAGCCATGTGTGAGTGTTGTTCTGGTATGTTTTTAATCAAATGCAAGAGTGACTCTAAAACAGCCAATTGGCAATAATTGTATGGTTTGCTTCTGGGCGCTCAGTTCCACTCCATATATTTATTTTTCTATCTATGTGCCATCACCACACTTCAGATTCTGCAGTGTTGTAATATATTTTAAAATGGCATAGTGTGAAGTCTACTTCATCCTCCTTTTCAGTACTTTTTTGGCTATTGGGACAATTCTGTATGTATTCGAGAATATACTTTTCCACTTCTGCAAAGACAGGCACTTTTTTTATAGGTAATACATTGAATATATAGATCATTTTGTGGAGTATTACCATCTCAACAATATTAATTCTTTTAATTGATAAACACTGGATGTGTTTCTATATATTTAGCTGTTATTTAACTTCTTTTAGAAATAGTTGGTATTTTTCAGTGTTCAAGTATTTCATCTCCTTGTTTAAAATTATTCCTTGGTTAAAGGCTATTATTTTTTATGCTGTAGAATTGTTTTCCTAATTTTCTCTTCAGGTTGACTGTTGCTGGCATATAGCAACACCATGCATCTTTGTGTGTTAGTTTTGAGTCCTCCAATTCTGCTTAATTGTTCATTAGATCTGGTAAAAAATTTTTATCAATTATTTCAGTTTTTTATTTTTTTAATTTCAGCAAATTATGGGGGTACAAATTTTAGGGTTTCAAATAATGCCCTTGCCCCGCTCCCCCCACAAGTCTGAGCTTCAAGTGTGACCATCCCTCAGACGGTGCACGTCTCACTCATTATGTATGTATATACCTGCTCCCCTCCCCCCTCCCACCCACCCAATACCCCATTAATGTAGTTCCTATGTGTCCACTTAGGTGCTGCTCAGTTAATACCAGTTTGTTGGTGAGTATATGTGGTGCTTGTTTTTCCATTCTTGGGATACTTCACTTAGTAGTATGGGTTCTAGCTCTATCCAGGAAAATACAAGATGTGCTATATCACCGTTATTTCTTAGAGCTGAATAGTACTCCATGGTATACATATACCACATTTTATTAATCCACTCATGAATTGATGAGCACTTGGGTTGTTTCAACAGCTTTGCAATTATGAATTGTGCACCAACCCCAAAACCAGCAGAAGAAGTGAAATCAACAAGATCAAATCAGAACTTAATGAAATTGACAACAGGGAAGCTATACAGAAGATTAATAAAACGAAAGTTGGTTCTTCAAAAAAATAAACAAAATTGACTCGCCTTTGGCTAGACTAACGAAAATTTCAGTTTTTTTAAAGGTAATATTATGCCGTATGCAAATAGCAAAAGTTGTATTTCTTCTTTCCAAATTTGAATGGATTTTTATTACTTTTCTTGCTTAATTTCCCTGATTAGATCTTCTAGTACTATATTGAATAAAAGTGGTGAAAAATGGGCATCCTTCTCTTGTTCCCAATCTCTTGTGGTGGTGTGGGGAAATTTTAGCCTTTACCCATTGACTTTGTTAGTTTTAAAAAAATAGATATCTTTTTTCTATTTCTAGCATGTTGATTACTGTGATTATAAAGCCTTTTTATTGTTGTTTGTTTGTTAATTTTTAGAGACAGGGTCTCTCTATTTTGCCTAGGCTGGAGTGCAGTGGCTGTTCACAGGCATGACATGGCACACTGCGGCCTCTAACTCCTAAACTCAACTGATCGCCCCAGCCTCAGCCACCTGAGTAGCTGAGACTGCAGGTGTGTGCTACCAGACCAGCTAAAAGTTTTTGTTGTTTAAATGCTTTTTTTGAATTTGCTCATTTGCTGAGATGTGTGTGTTTCCCCCTTAAATCTATTATTGTGCTATGATACTGATTTTATTATATTGAATTAGTCTTGCAGTCTTGGGATAGTCCTACTTGTTCTTAGTGTATAATCCTTTTAATATGTTGTTTGATTGAATTAAGCTAGTATTTTGTTCTGATTTTTGCATTTATATTCATAAAGGATATTGGCCTCTAGTTTTATTTTGGTGTCTTTATCTATATTTCCTAGCACGGTAATACTGGCTCCATAGAATGTAACTGGAAGTGTCCCCACCTCTTTTATTTTTTTTAATAAGAGTCTGAGGTCAAATTTTTTTTTTTTAATTCTTAAATGGTTGGTAGAATTCACCAGTGAAGCCATCTGGTACTGGGCTTTTCTTTGTTGGGAGTTGTTTTGTTTGTTTGGTTGGCTTTTTCTGATTCAGTCTCTTTACATCTTATGGATCTGTTCCAATTTTCTATTTCTTCATGAGTTACTTTTGGTAATGTGTGTGGTTTTAGAAATTTGTCCATTTCATTCAGATTGTCACATTGTTATGTAATTGCTGATAGCATTCTTCCATAATCTATTTTCTTTCTATTAATGTCTCCACTTTTATTTATGATCATAATTATTTATATCTTCTCTCTTGTTTTCTTGGTCAGTGTACCTACATATTTATCAATTTTGTTAATCTTTTTAGAGAACTAACTTTTGATTCTGTTCATTTTCTTTAATGTTTTTCTCCTCTGAATTGTATTTATCTTCACTTTAATATTTATCACTCCTTCCTTCATTCCATTAGGCTTGAGTTTAGTTTACCCTTATTTTTCTAGGTTCTTCTATTGTAATGTAGGGTTATTTATTTGAGACATTTCTTCTTGTTTGACATAGACATTTACTGCTTTAACCATCCCTCTCAGCACTTCATTCACTGAATTTATGTTTTGTTATATTCTGTTTTCATTTTTATTTCCCTCTCAGTGGTTTCCAATTTCTTTTGTATTATCTTCTTTGCTCCATTTATTGTTTATGAATGTGCTGTATAATTTCCATCGATTTATGAAGTTTGCATTTTTCCTTCTGTAATTGATGTCTGGCTTCATTATGTTGTGATCAGGGAAGATAGGTTTATAATTGCAGTATTTTCACATTTATTTTCACTTGTTTTCTGGTCTAATATATGATCTAAGCTGGAAAGTGTTCCACGTGGGCTTGACAGAAATGTGCATTGTACTTTGTGGATGGATTTCATTATATGTCTGCTATGTTTGTCTGCTTTATAGTGTTTTTCAAGTCTTCCCTTTGCTTATTGATCTTCCATCCAGATCATCTATCCGGTTAATGAAAGTGAGGTATTAAAAGTTCCAGCTTCTATTATACAATTATTTCTCCTTTTAATTTTGTCAATGCTTATCTCATATGTTTTGGGGTTCTGTTGCTTGGTGCTTATATGCCTGTAATTATTATTCTTTTTGATGAATTGATTGTTTTATCAATAAATAATAATCTTCTATAAAAGGTTTTGCCTTAGGGTTTATTTTGCCTGATAATAATACACACACCTAATATGCCATGGTATATATTTTTCTATTCTTTCACTTTCAACTGAAATATATTTGAATATAAAGTGTATATTCCATAGACAACATATATCATTTTGTTGTTTTATGTTTTTAAAAATACATTGCACCAATTTTTGCCTTTTAATTGTAGAGTTTAACTTATTTACATGTAAGTAATTACTGGTAAGGAGGAACTTAACTATGCATTTTGCTATTTATTTTCTCTATAACATTTAACTTTTTTGTTCTTTATTTTCTCCATCAATTCCTTCTTTGTGTTTAATAAAGTTTTATGGGGTAAAATTTGATTTCCTTCTCATTGGCTTTTATTTATAGTCTACTGAATTTCTTAGTGGTTTACATGGGATTGAATTTAACATCCTAAATTTAATTAGGATGTTAAATCTAGATTGATTAGATAGCAACTTAACATCAATAGCATATAAAATCTCTGCTTCTTACAGCCCCCGGCTTAGGCTATTGTCACAAAGACATTTTTCTTCACTGTATGCCATTAAAATGAATTTATAAATATTCATGTTTATCTTTTAAATAATATAGTAAATAAAAAGAATCATTATATGCAAAAAATATAATAATATAGGCTATTATATTTACTTCTGTAGTTTAGTTTTTTATTTTTCACATGACTTTGAGTTTCTATATAGTGTCATTTGATTTCTGGCTGATGGATTCCCTTCAGCATTCCTTGTAGGGTAGGTTTACTAGCAAAGAATGCCCTTAGATTTGTTCACCTTTGAATGTCTTAAAAATTTTTTCATTTATGAAAAAGGATAACTTTATTGGATATAAAGTTCATGTTGATTTTTTCTTTTCAGCAGTTTACAAATGAAATTCACACCCTTCAGACCTTAATGGTTTCTGATGAGAAATATGCTGTTTATTTTATTGAGAATAATAATTCTTTTCTCTCTTGCTGCTTTCAAGACTCTCTGTTTTTGACTTTCAACAATTAGTTTTTTTATTTCATCATATAATGGGGGTACAAATATTGTTAGGGTTACATACATTGCCCCTACCACTCCTCCCCCCACCACCTGCCAGAGCTCCAAGCAAGTCCAATCCCCAGGTGGCGCGCACGGCATACATTATGTAACTCTACACTTCCTCCCTCCTCCCGCCTGCCCTCCATCCAACAAAAGATTATTTTTATACTTTGGATACATTGTATAATTTTGCCTCTCCCTAAGAAGGGAGGCCCTTCTCCCCCCACAATGCTCTCCACATCCCTGTTGATGTGGGTCTTGCCCCCCCTCCCGAAACACTGGTGAACACTACCACCATTTGAGCACCATAGTTTTAAACAGTCAGAACCAATTTGATAGTGAGAAGATGTGGAGCCCTTTTTCCATATCTTGTGTCGCTTCACTTTGGATAATGGGCTTAAGCTTAATCCAGAATAGCATAAACAGTGCTAGCTCACTGTCATTTCTTAGAATTGAGTAATATTCCATTGTGAGAGAATACCACATTTTAATTATCCACTCATGAATTGACGGGCACTTGAGTTGTTTCCATGACCGTGCAATAGTGAATTGTGGCTGCCATAAACATACAGGTGCAGATGTCTTTATAATAGAATGACTTATGCTTTTTGGGTAGATACCCAAAAATGCTATTGCTGGGTCGAATGGTATTTCTATTTCTACCTGCTTGAGGTATCTCTAAATTCTTTTCCAGAAAGGCTGCACTAATTTGCAGTCCCACCAGCAGTGTAAGAGTGTTCCTGTCTCTCCACATCCTCGCCAGCATTTGTTGTATTGGGATTTCTTGATATAGGCCATTCTGACTGGGGTTAGGTGGTATCTCATGGTGGTTTTGATTTGCATTTCTCTGATGATTAAAGATGATGAGCATTTTTTTATATGTTTGCTTGCTGTTATTCTGTTTTCTTTGGAGAATTTTCTGTTCATTTCCATTGACCATTTCTTGATGGGATTGTTTGATTTTTTCTTGTTAATTCCTTAAGTTCTAGATAGATTCTTGTTATTAGACCTTTATCAGTGGTGAAGAGAGCAAATATTTTCTCCCACTCTGTGGGATGTCTATTTGCTCTACTGATAGTTTCCTTGGCTGTGCAGTAGCTTTTTAATTTGATCAGATCCCATTTGTTTATCTTTGATTCAGCAGTGATTGCTTTGGGGGTCTTCCTCAAAAATTCTTTGCCTAGACCAATGTCTGATAGGGCTTTCCCAACATCTTCTTCTAGGATTCTTAAGGTATCATGCCTTAGGTTTAAGTCTGTTATCCATCTTGAGTGAATTTTTGTGAGAGGTGAGACATAGGGATCCTGATTCAATCTTCTGCATGTAGCTGACCAGTTTTCCCAGCACCATTTTTTGAAGAGAGATTCTCTTCCCCATTGTGTATTTTTGTCTGGTTTATCAAAGATTAGGTTACCGTATACTGATGGTTTCATCTCTGGCATCTCAGATCTATTCCAGATATTGATGCTTCTGTTCTTGTGCCAATACCAGGCTGATTTAACTATTATTGCTTTATAGTACAGCTTGAAGTCAGGAAGACTGATGCCTCCCAGTTTGTTCTTTTTACTTAAGATTGCTTTGGCTATACTTAAGATTGCTTTTCTGGTTCCATACAAAGTGGAGAATTGTTTTTTCTAGCTCTGTAAAGAAT